>JAODAL010003613.1:0-15000 GCA_025379985.1 Phyllomedusa bahiana
TAAAAAGAAATAGTGCCAGCACAGAACCTGACACCGCCAAACCCGTAACATACTCTATACTACAGAAAAATTGCCAGCACGGGGACTACACCGGGCCAAACTGTACACATACTATACACAAGAATAGTGTCACACAGGACCCTGACACCGCCAAACTGTACACATAGTCTATACAAGAAATATTGCTCACAGGTTTGGGTCCATGCGCTTTCCAGGACAGGAAATCAATGTCCAGTTCAAGAAAAAATGGGTTCAAAATCAATTTTCCTTCTGGCACTTTTTAATTTGGGTATTGGGTAAAACAGGGATAGTGAATGGTTGTGTTTTTTTTTTCTGTGGCTTTTAAAACCCAAATTTTTGGTTCCCTTAAGATGTACACGTATCCATTTGACGTTTGGATGTTAATTCCACTTCTCCACCCTGTTTTGGTGTAATAATGAAGGTGTTTTTGCTCTCCCCAAACTTTTAAGGGCATCGAAAAACGATGCTCACTATCGAAAAACCCTTTATCAGGTGCGACTACGACTATCCCCAATGTCGATACCCAACGTAACGCTCAACACAAACCCAAATTGTTTCCCGAACCTTTTCGATCGTCTCCGGGGAGCTAAAGTTTTTTCCAAGTTGGGATTTGGGGGGGGGCGTAAACTCATCCTGATCCAAAAAGGGTGAGAGTGGAAACCCCTTTAATACCTGATGGCACTTCGATATTTAGTGATGCCCTTTGGGGCTTTGCAACGCCCCCCATTTTCCCGAAATTGTCAATGACATTTTCAGAATCCCTTTATGTCTTCGTGGTTTCTATTTGGGTCATTCTGGTTTTTTTTCGCCTGATCTGGAACCCCCACCCCGCATGTGGCCGCCGAAACCCGGCAGGGAAACCATCTCTATCCAACAGAAAAGTGCCTTTTCACCAACCAGCCCCCTTCCTCGGATTATAACTGGGACAAGGGCCTCAGAGACCCCACTAAACTCCCCCGCCGTTCTATATGGCCACGACCCTCGGCCTCCGGCCAAACAACGCTTCCTGGGCTTTGAAAATTACACAGGCATTTATCCCCATTTTTTACTTGGGGCCCCGATTGGGGGCTTTTACCAAAAAGCATGCCAATCCAAACTGGGGCCACCAGCTGCCGAAAACCTTTTTCCCAACACAGCTTTTGCCTCCACCTTGTTTCCTCCCTGATACCGAGAAACCCTTCTTCTTAAAGAGTCCCTTCCGGGGGGCCGGGGCGGCCCCTCACCCAAAAGGGGCCCAAAGGAAAAGACTCGACCTGTGGTTTCTTTTACAGAACCTTTTCACCTGCGAAAGGAACTATCCCAAACGGGACTTCTGTTTAAGCCGCCTGGAAGAATGGCCTCCCCCTCCGGAGGGTGCTCATACCCCGGAAAATATCTTCACTGACCCAAAAACCTTCCTACCTCCAACAGCGCAACTCTAAACCCACCCCAAGCAAGGGGGTTTTTTGTTTTTTTCCCCGTTAAATTTACGTTATCCTTTTTCCGACCGGCCCTTTCTCGTGCCTTAGACTCAGGGGAAGAGGGGGCCCGCCCCCCGGGCACATCGTACCTCCAAACGTCTGGACCGCGCCCCTGAAAACCCCCAAACATGTACCCCCGGGAAAGACATATGTCGCCCTGCGCTCCGGTTAAAGGGAACTAAAGGGGGGTCATTGCTCTCCATAGCTGGACCCCTGGGTGCAGAGGTCTTGTTCCTTGATTTCCCGGTTCTACTGGTGGCGGACCTCGCTAAAATTAAGGAGTTTGTGGAGCCTTAACCACCGTGCCCGAAAAAAGCCACCTCGTCTCAGACCCCTGGGTTCTCCACCCTCTGCCGGTCCCTAGCATTTCCTTTGGGGGCCATATTCATGGATTTCATCACCCCTTCCACCCTCCGAGGGAAACACCCGGTTATCTGGGGGTCACTGCTGTTTTTTCCAAAATGCACCTTCTTCTCTTGCCCCGGGCCCCTTCTGCTCCTCGACCCCAATCACTTTTTTAAACATATCTTCCTGCTGCATGGGCTTCCCCCCACATATTGTTTGGATCGGGGGTTTTAATTTGCTTGAGATTTTGGGGAGGGCCCCCGCTCATACTACAGGGGAAAGGGCTTTTCTTTCCCCTACTACCCGCAATCAAATGGGGAATGGAAGAGTGAACCCAATCTTGGGGACCTATCTCCGCCACTTTGTAACCGCAAACAAGATATTGGTCCCTCTGTTGCCATGGCGGAGTTTTTTTTGTATAAATTCTCTGGGCTCTGATTCCGCTGGGGCATCCCCCTTCTTCATCGTCTTTAGTCAGCACCTCTGTCCACCCCTTCCGCTGCCCTCTGCCTAATCCGATATCCCTGCTGTGGACAACCTAGTCCGGGACCTACGGGCCTTTTGGAAGGGGAAAGCGCCAATCTCATTCCGGGCCCCTGCTCGTATGAAAGTTCAAGTAATAGAAAGAAGCCCCCCCCTTCCTTTGCTCCGGAGAAGGGTATGGCTGCCCTAGATAGTCCCTTTAAAAAACCCTAGCTACAAGCGGGGCCCTCATTTTTTAGGTCCCTTTTTAAGCCTTAGGGCAACCAAAACCATGGCCTTCAAGCTCTGCTCCCTCCAACACACATCCCAAACTCCCCTTTTCCCCTCTCCCTGCTGAAACCGGCATTCATAAACCGTTTCCCCCTTTGGTCGGTGGTTCCCCGTCTCCCGTACTGACTACCAATGTTTGTACCATCAAAGAAATTTTGGCCATGAAGACCGGTAGGGGGAGCCATTTTTTTGGTCGACTGGAAGGGGTTTGGGCCGGAGGAAAGGTCGAACATCCTGGGGGGGTCTCTTGTCTAAGTTTATGCGGGCCAGACCGAGGGGGAGTCCAGAGAGGGGGTACTGTTACGGGTGTCCCTGTGACTTCTGCGTCGGGTCGCAGGCACATTTGCACCTCCGCAGCGTCCTTTGATATCCACTTACCTCGCCACGTTCCTGTTCTCGTCCCGGCGCGCTCCTGCTGCTGGCCGGTGTGCGCCCGCCCCCTAGGGCGCGCATGTGGTACTACAGGGAAATTTAAAGGGACAGCGCGCTGGTGATTGGTCTCACCGGGCGCTGACCCTATTTAAGCCCCGCCCCTTCCTTAGCACCTTAGCACCTTGCCCTGAACCTAGAGAGGAAGCGTTCTATCTGCCTTTTCCCGACTACGAGCCTGCCTTACGATTCTAGACCACGCTGCACCAAGGCCACCGCCACAAGCAAGTCACGTCAGGGGTAGCGACCTGGTAGCAATCCGCCGCAGCAAGTTCATCCTGCTTTGTGGCGGGCTCTGGTGAAAACCGGACCTACTTAGACTCTGCTCCCTGGCGTGGCTCTTACCATCGCATGTGGTGGTCAAAAGGATCCACTACCACTGACCGTTACAATGCCTCTTTCTGACCTTGTCATCACCTCATCCTATGGAGTATTTATGCCAAGTCAGAGGTCCACAACATGTGTCCCAGGGGCACTTTTATGGTGGGCACTGTATGTCTGGTTTTGTTATGGTGGGTACTGTATGGTTGACACTAACAAGCCTTTGTAAACTATATGAAGCAACCTTAATGAGTAATCCAGTAACATTTTTCTATATATTATCTCTGGATTTCTTCCTCAAATGAGTATTTATTTCTGACTCAATCATGGAAAATCTGCAAGATATTCCATAAAAAAACATCTGATAAATTTGAGACTACAAAGAGGGGGAAGGGTTTGGGGAAAAGGGGTTATTTATGTTTTCCCTTCTCTCTAGTTTTTTAGATGTAAAAAAGGCCTTTTGCAACTCCTAAAAAATACAATTTTAAAAAAGGCCCTCATGTTCCTTTTTTTTAAACCCAGCAGGTGCACCCCCACCTATTCCGATCTCTAGCAGACAGGGAATATAACTCCAAGATTTACTGCAGCCCCTGGGAGAGCTACATTATGACAATGTGGCCCTTTGGGCCAAAAATTTGTACCCCGTTTTTGCAACTGCACTTCAGGGGTCTGCATGTGGGTAGCACAGAGTTAAAAGTTGTACCTAATACTACCAACGGTCTACTTTTTTTAAAATATGCCTTCTCTACTTCTGTCCTCATACTCTAGGGATAATTTTCATGTTTCATCAGTTTTCCAATTTCAAAATAAACTGCCAAAAGTCAGGAACTCTACTTTTTTTTCCAGTACTTTTCCAATATCTAGCTATTCTAATAGATTCATGTCTGGTCCATAAAACACAAATTCACTCTCCATAAAATATTTTCTGTCTTTAGATTTTCTGTTACTTCTCATTTTGGAACCAAAAGTTCCAGCTTAAATGGGTTCTCCGGGAAAAGAAAAAAACTAAGCAGATAAACAACAGGTCACAATGAAAAAAATCCTAAATAACTTTAATTAGAAAAGTCTGCTCGTTTTGTCTAGGGAATAATCATTATAGAAGAACAAAATAGCCACCTTCCTGTGCAAAAATCTGTGAGTTACTTCCTGGCTAACTGACGGGGGATGCCGGGGTTGGCATCAGCCTTTGAAAATTATAGAGAGCTTAATAAAATCTGTAAAAAAGTGATAAAAGCAGCTAAAATTCAAAATGAAAGGCAGGTAGCCAAGGACAGCAAGACTAACCCCAAGAAATTCTTTAAGCATATAAATGGCAAAAAGCCAAAGTCAGAGCAAGTAGGACCCTTAAAAACCTGTGATGGGGAGCTGGTCACTGGTGACCAAGAGAAGGCAGAGGTACTAAATAGGTTCTTCAGCTCAGTATATACTATCAATGAGATAGTAGTTGATGGGGGTTGTCCAAGTGCAGATGTAAGTGGTGCCAGTACTGTTAATACATCATCTGCTATAATTAATTGGCTCAGTGTAGAAAAAGTCAAAGCCAAGTTAAATAAACTGAATGTGAACAAGGCTCCAGGCCCTGATGGCATTCACCCAAGACTTCTTAAAGAGCTCAGCTCGGTTATTGGTGTGTCCCTGTACATGATATTTAGAGATTCCCTGGTGACTGGTATAGTACCAGGAGACTGGCGCAAGGCAAATGTAGTTCCCATCTTCAAAAAAGGTTCCAAGTCTTGCCCAGGTAATTATAGACCAGTAAGTTTAACATCTGTTGTGGGAAAAATGTTTGAGGGGCTCATAAGGGACTATATATACAGGAGTATATTGACAAACACAATATTATTAGTGATTGCCAGCATGGATTTACTAAGGACAGAAGCTGTCAGACCAATCTAATCTGTTTTTATGAAGAGGTGAGTAGAAGTCTGGATAGCGGGACAACTGTGATATTGTGTTTTTAGACTTTGCAAAGGCATTTGACACTGTCCCGCATAATCATTTGTTAGGTAAATTAGAATCCATTGGGTTAGAGATAACAGTGTGTAATTGGATTAAAAACTGCTGGATCATACTCAGAGAGTGGTGGTAAATGACTCCTACTCTGAGTGGTTCCCGGTTGTGAGTGGTGTGCCGCAGGGCTCAGTATTGGGTCCTCTCTTATTTAATGTATTTATTAACGATATAGTGGAAGGGATCAATAGCACGGTTTCTATTTTTTGCAGATGACACCAAGCTATGCAGGGTAGTGCAATCTATGGAAGATGCTCATAAATTGCAAGCAGACCTGGACACACTGAGTGCTTGGACATCCACTTGGCAAATGGGGTTCAATGTGGATAAATGTAAGGTTCTGCATCTGGGTAGAAATAATCTACAGGCATTATATGTCCTAGGGGGAGAAAAACGTGGGGAATCGCTTGTTGAGAAAGATCTGGGCGTTCTTGTAGATCATAGACTACAGAACAGCATGCAATGTTAATCAGCTGCCTCTAGGGCAAGTAAGATATTGGCGTGTATTAAAAGAGGCATGGACTCGCGGGACAAGGATGTAATTCTACCGCTGTACAAAGCATTGGTGCGACCTCACTTAGAATATGCTGTTCAGTTCTGGGCCCCAGTTTATAGAAGAGATGTAATGGAGCTAGAGAGAGTACAAAGACGAGCAACAAAACTTATAAGGGGAATGGAGCATCTTAGTTATGAGGAAAGGTTAGTAGAATTGAATTTATTTAGTCTTGAGAAAAGACGGCTTCGGGGGGGACATGATTAATTTATATAAATGGTCCCTACAAAAAATATGGGGAAAAATTATTTCAAGTGAAGCCCCCTCAAAAGACAAGGGGACATTCCCTTTGACTAGAGAAAAAAGGATTCAATCTCCAGAGAAGAAGAGCGTTCTTCACTATAAGAACTGTGAATCTGTGGAATAGCCTGCCTGAGGAGCTGGTCACAGCAGGAACTGTAGAGAGTTTCAAGAAAGGCTTAGATACCTACCTGGAACTAAAGAAAATTAATGCGTACGTAGCTATGTAAAATTCTGGATTCTGGCTGGTGGAGGCTCTGGGGTCAGAGATATGGTCTCCACTGGAGCAGATTGGTTCTTGCCTTGTGGATTCCAGGGCATTAACCAGTGGTGAGGCTGGGCTTAAAGTCCTTGTCTCTCTCCCTCACCCACATTTTCCCCACCCTTGGTTGAACTTGATGGACACGGGTCTTTTTTCAACCGTACTAATTATGTGACTATGTAACATAATGGAGCTTAACTGACAGACTTGTGGTATGAGGGACGGCTCTGCAGAGTAGAAATGAGACTGAGGGCTGTACACACACACCACAATATATATATATATTAATTGTATATATATATATATATATATATATGGTGTGTAAATACAGTAGTATACAAAATCTATAGCTTTACTGGAGGAAGAGACTTTAGTGGGATATGCAGTTTTCAAACAGTGCGCCTAGCTACTGTAGCTCTGCCCATTAGCCTAGTGAGGAGAAAGATTCCAACATGGCAATATTGTGATATAACAGCGTATGTAAGTAGTTCACATACTGGACTGTGACATAGATTCACTGCTTATCCTTAGTATTCCTCCCTCATATGTTCTTATCTTTTTTTGGGTTACAAGAACTATAATAGTCTGGCTTCCTTTCTGTTTTTCTACTAGTATATAGTATCTTGTCCATCTTGAAGCAACACTACTCCCAATTAATGCAAACTGCTATAAGTATACAATATACAGCTATGAGAAAAAGTACACCCTCTGTAAATCTTCTGGTCCTTAGAAGGTCTTAAAACTAGTTTAATACAGCCTCAAATAAACAACAATACATAACAAATTATACCATGAATCAATAGCTTGTAGAACCACCTCTAGCAGCAATAACTTGGAGTAATCATTTTCTATATGACTTATATATCAGTCTTGTACATAGTTCTAGAGTCATTTTGGCCATCTCTTTTTACAACATTGTTTCAGTTCATTAAGGCATATGTTTTTGTACAGCTCTCTTACGTTCCCGCCACAGCATTTTAATTGGGTTGAGGTCTGGACATTGAAGAGTCACCTTGACTCTTTTCTTTTTCAGCTATTTGTTTGTGTGCATAGAATCATTGGCCTGTTGTATGACCCAGTGTTGGCCAAGATAGAATACTTTTATATGCAGGGGATTTCATGGTTGACTTAATGATTGCAATATGCGCAGGCCCAAATCAGTACACTTTCATCACAATGCTTGACAGTGGGTATGAGCAGTTCATGCGAATATACAGGATTTTTTTTTTTTAAATATGGTGCTGTACATTATGCTCAAACATTTTCATTTTGGTTTGGTCTGTCCAAAGTATATTATTTCAGAAGTAATATGGTTTGTCGAGATACAACTTTGAAAACTTAAGTTGTGCTGCCATGGTCTTTTTAGAAAGAAGATGTTTTCTCCTAGCAACCTTTTCAAGCAAGCATTATTGTCATTACTTTTTCTAATTGAATTGTCATGAATTTTAAATGTAATATACTAAGGGCAACATGTCAGAACAATGGCGTTTCCACGCCAGTTTTAGGCACATTAAATCAGTGTAAAGTGCGCCAGAAAGTCCTATCCTCTCAAAAATCTGGTTTCAAGTATACCTTGCATAGAAAATGTAATACGCCTAAAAAGGCGCATTGCGCCTAAAAAGGCGCATAGCATATCATTGGTAGTGTATGTAATGCGCCTATCGAGGCGCATTGCGCGACAGAGGCGATTAACATATCATTACTAGTCTATGTATTGCACGACGGAGGCACACAGCGCACCATTTTTTCTGGCGCATTACAATGTGTTGTGCCCGGCATATAATGCGCCTAGTTTTGGTGTACAACAGTTCATTTACATCAAGAATATGGCATCAAAAGTGGTTTTGTCAAGATTCTGGCATGCCCTCTGTTCACAGCTACAGGTGATAATGGACTTTTCCTCAGCCTACCATCCGCGGACAAATGGTCAGGTGGAGACAGTCAATCAAGTCTTGGGGAACTACTTGCGCCATTTTGTCTCTGCATGACAGGATGACTGGTCCAGCATGTTGCCATGGGAGGAGTCTGCCGGTGCCCCACCGTTCTTTGCCCCACCGCCCACCTCTCCCTCTGTCATCTTCTGATGTCCCTGCTGTGGACACTCTGGTCCAGGATTGAAGGCCATCTGGAGCAACACACAGCAATCTCTACAAAGGGTTCTGTCCAAATAAAGGTTCGAGCAACAAGAAAAGGAAACCTCCCCCATCCTTCGCTCCTGGTGACAAAGTCTTGCTGTCCTCTAAATACATTTGTTTGCAGATTCCCAGCTACAAGTTCCTGGGACCATTTGAAGAGATAAATCCAGTTGCCTATAAGCTCTGACTCCCTCCTACAATGAATATCCTGAACTCCTTCCACATATCTCTGATTAAACCACTCGTCCTGAATTGTTTTTCTCAGAGGGTTGCATCCCCTTCTCCTGAAGTTGATACCACCAACATCTTTGCCGTAAAAGAGATCCTGGACATGAAAATTATCAGGAGGAAGCTATACTACCTTATTGACTGGAAGGGGTTCAGGCCAGAAGAAAGGTCCTGGAAGCCAGAGGACAACATCCTGAACTGTAAGATTCTTCTGAAAT
The DNA here is from genome assembly GCA_025379985.1 of Phyllomedusa bahiana. Taxonomy (NCBI): domain Eukaryota; kingdom Metazoa; phylum Chordata; class Amphibia; order Anura; family Hylidae; genus Phyllomedusa; species Phyllomedusa bahiana. The sequence goes on from JAODAL010003613.1 coordinate 8,976, forward strand.
TTCTCCAGACCAGAAAGAGGGGGAGGCCAGGGGAGGGTACTGTCACGGGTGCCCCCGCAACTCTAACTCCCAGTCGCAGATGCACCCGTGTTCCCGAGGTACTGGCGAGTGGCGCCGTGACCCGCAGGGCGGCGGGCGTACTCGGAATCCTATTCCACACAGTAGCTACTTACCTCTCTTTGCACCCTGTGTCGGCTATGTGAAATTTAGAGGGCCAGTGCACCGGTAATTGGATAATTGCCAGCCGCTGGTCCTATATTACCCAGCCTGCCTCTGACTTCCATAGTTCCCTAGCCTAGGCGAGAAAGTGTTCTGAAAATTGTTCCTGTCGGTCCCGTGTACCAGTTCCATTTGCCTCCGTCCCTTGACCACAAACCTTTGCTGTCTGTCCTGACCTTCCTGCTTGTCCCCGACTACAAGTTTGCTTCATGATTTTGTACTATGCCACATCTCAGCAGCCACTGCAAGTAAGTTGCATCAGGGGTAGTGTTCCATCGCAGCAAGCCCAACCTGCCTTGCAGTGGGGTCTGCTGAATACCAGACCTGCTTAGACTCCGCTCCCTGGCGTGGCTTATACCACCGCTTGCAGTGGTCCAGTGGATCCACACCTCAGGCCTGTCGTTACGGTAAGCCAATTGTTACACCCATGCAAGAATGGAGTTATATATTTATTTTCATTGAGATACTCCGTTATAGCATCTCTTAGAAAACCTTCAGACATTTTACCCACAACAGAGGTTAAACTTGTTGGCCCATAGTTTCCAGGATCCCTTTTTGACATTGTATGACAAAGCAGAATCCTAAATCCTAAATCCTAAATCATCCTGTGGCATGATTAAACAAAACTTGAACTTTTCAGGCCTATGGATCAGTAGTATTTCTGGAAGAGAAAGAATGAAGCAAATCCTGAAAAGAACACCCTGCCTACAGTGAAGCATGGTCGTGGGTCGGTGATGCTCTGGGGCTGCTTTGCATCCTTTGGCACTGGAAACCTACATTGTATGAAGGGCAAAATGGATGCAATCAAGTAGAAGGAAATCCTAGAAACAAAACATCATGCCTTCTGTGAGGAAGTTGAAGTTTAGACGACATTGTACCTTAAAACAGAAGAATGATGCCAAAAGGCTTCACTCTGCATAACCCAACCCGGCACACCTACAACAGCCAATATGCAGAACAACTATGTATTCGAACATCTGAAAAGCTGCGCAACTACATGCTAAAAATTTCCTATAACAACAAGAGAAAAACACAGGAGGAGATACAGGCCCTAAAGACATCACTGGAGAATGACACAGAGGAGATGAAGGCCAAACTCCACACATACTACCAGAAACTGCAGGACATGCACATCAACAACAAAAAGAAAAAGCTCCAGAGACTGAGACAAAAAGGCCCTACTACTACAACCACAAGCACCACCCCAGCTCAGCAGACCTGTGTTGTGAACCTTTCCTCCTATGAGCCAAACAAACACAAAAGGTCAGTTCTCTCCAGAGGTCTCTCCTTCTGCCCCTCAGCACTCACTGACCACGTCAAACTCTGCAACGACATGGAGGATTTTTTCAGAAAAATAAGACTGAGGGAATACTTCTATGACAAAGACCTTCCATACAGCAGCAACTCTGAGAGAACAGCCCATAAGGAACCCACCAAAAAATCAACCTGGACCTCACGGCCTGGAATTAATGCAGCACTAGATAAATACATTGACTCTTTCAGAAGCAAGGTCAAATCCTAGATCTTGGGGAAACTAAAGAAACAGGTCCATAACCTAACCCTGCAGGAACAGAAGGCTATCACTTCACTGAAAGAAAATCAGGACATAATAATAAAACCAGCTGACAAATGGGGCCCAATAGTCATGATGAACACCACTGACTACATCCAGGAAGCGAACAGACAGCTGTCCAACCCCGCCCATTACTCCAAACTTGACAGTGATCCCACAGAGGCCTATATGAAACAACTAAAGAATAGGATCAAGAAGTTTCCAACTCAGGTTCAGAGCCAGGTAGAGGGGCTCATCCCAGCGGATCCCAGGCCGGGCTGCTTCTACATGCTCCCCAAGATCCACAAAGATGGCAACCCTGGGAGGCCTATCATTTCTGGTATTGGGACACTGACAGAGAATATCTCTGGTTGGGTGGAAAATCTCCTAAAACCCCTGGTCAGAGATACTCCTAGTTACATCCAGGACACCACGGATCTTCTTAACAAACTCAATGCCACTTCCTGAGGGCACCATTTTGGCCACCATGGATGTAGAATCCTTGTATACAAACATACCCCACAAGGATGGAGTTGCAGCATGTCGGGCGCACCTGGAGAAACTAAACCTCCCAACAAAACCAGTAACACAGCTCATACAGTTCATACTCAGGCACAACAATTTTAAATTTGGAGAGGACCTATATCTACAGTGAATGGGAACTTCAATGGGGTCCAGATGTGCGCCCCAGTATGCAAATCTCTTTATGGCTGAACTGGAAGGAGGTAATCTATCCACATGCACCACCAAACCCATGATGTACCTCCGTTATATCGATAATATCCTTGTCATCTGGAGGCCCTACTTAAATTCCATAATGACTTCAATAACTTCCACCCCTCCATCAACCTTAAACTTACCTATTCAGAGAGCAAAATCCCCTTTCTGGATACTACAATACACATCAAAGACCACCGGCTACTCACATCAATATACCACAAACCCACAGACAGAACGGCCTACCTCAGAAACGACAGCTTCCACCCCAAGCACACAAAACAATCCATTATATACAGCCAGGCTATACGATACAATCGTATTTGCTCCGACAAGACAGACCTGGACAAACACCTCCTGGATCTGAAGACAAAATTTCTCCAATTGGGATACAGGCCAAAAGTGACGGACAATCAAATCAGCAAAGCGGCCGCCATCAACAGAGACAGTCTACTTACATACAAAGAGACCCAGAAGGAAGAACGAGTGCCCCTAGTTGTAACCTACAACCAATAGCTGGAGATCCTACGAAAGATTGCCAAGAAACTTCAACCTGTACTACATAGGGACAAAAGACTCAAAGAAATATTCCCAGTCCCCCCACTCCTTTCCTTTCGACAACCACCAAACCTGCGGCGTATTATTGTCCGGAGTGCCCTGAATGCCCCAACTGAAAATGGCACCTCACCCTGCCTGCAGAACAGGTGCAAGACCTGCAGGCACATCCACACCGCTGACAGTGTACCTGTCCCACAGTCCCAGCAGGTGCACAAAATTAGGGGGACATTTTCCTGCAAGTCTAGCAATGTGGTGTATCTCATTATATGTGCGCAATGTCCGACCACAGACCTTTATGTGGGGGAAAAAGGGCAGAGACTCAGCCAGCACATGAACTCACACAGATTCACTATTAATAACAGCAGAACTGATCTTCCATTGGCACAACACTTCTCCAGATATGACCATTCTGTTGAAGATTTGAAGATTATGGTTTTAATGGGACACTTTAAGACGCTGAGGGAGAGAAAGGAATGGGAATTTAAATTAATGCAAAAATTTCAGACTCTGCAAAATGGGCTAAATATTCATGCCAGCTTTATGTCAAACTACGTGTGAACTGTGGGAGCCACAAATTACACCTGATGGCTACGAGATAAGACGCAGAATTACTGACCCCTCCGTCAGGCCTCACAAGTTTCCAGATAGTTGATTTCTTGACCTGTTGTAAATGACTTCTCTGCTTATATTGCATTTTGTTATATTTAAGAATTCTAAGATCCTTTGAAGGTATAAAAAGTCTGTAAATTTTCAGTTCTTGTATAACACCCTGTCTGACTAAGGGAGCTAGTACTCTCGAAAGCCCACCATCAAATATACTCAGTTAGCCTGAAAAAGGTATCGCCTGATTTCTTCACTCTTCTACTACTTTCTATGGCGAACACGGTACAACATTATACTACGGAGACTGCAGTAGTCATTAGGAGTGGCATTTTGTGCTGAATTTGAAAAAAAACTTCTTGTCATATTAGTTGTGTTCAGTTATTTAAATTGATTTTGTTTGCATAATTTTTTTAAAAACAGCTGAAAGTTTGTAAACATTGAAAAAAGTGTTTTAAGTCTTTTGCAGTCTTCCACCATATCTCTATATTCTCCCTATCTCCTCTCTCAAGCCTAATTATTTAAAACATAAAGGCATGTAGCCCACAATTATAACCAAAACAACTACAGGTATAACACCTAGAATAAAGATACATAAAACATAACTTTTAATAAAAATAAATAAGATTGAGAAAGAAAACGAAAAGAACCCCTCAAATTATACCCTATCAAAGACCTGTCTGCCTCAAAAATGGGGAAATCGCCCCAATAAAGGGCGCCCCCACACTGGAACCTAAAACTAACCCTGTCCCTAGCTACATCTAAATGAAAAAAAGAAAAAAACATATACAACAAATGGAGTGCACAAAAAAAAAAAGTGCTGTGATAAATAACAATACAACAGACAATATACGTTTGATGTTCAATAATACTATAATTTTATGATGCGTCATAGGAAGATGATCAATAACGCATAAATATTCCAATATTCCATATTTATGCGTTATTGATCATCTTCTATGACGCATCATCAATTCATAGTATTATTGAACATCAAACGTAAATTTTCTGTTGTATTGTTATTTATCACAGCACTTTTTTGTTTGTTGCACTCCATTTGTGGTATATGTGTTTTTCTTTTTTTTTATTTAGATGTACGAGGGGCAGGTTAGTTTAGGTTCCAGTGTGGGGGCGCCCTTATTGGGGCGATTTCCCATTTTTTTAGGCAGACAGGTCTTTGATAGGGTATTTTGAGGGTGTCTTTTCGTTTTCTTTCTCAATTCTTATTTAATTTTTTTTAAAAGTTATGTTTTATGTATCTTTATTCTAGGTGTTATACCTGTAGTTGTTTTGGGTTTTTAAAATTGTATTGGTATACCCAGAACTTCATTTCATTATATCAAGGGTTCTCTACACCTATACATCGTGCTTAAGTAGAGTACATGGTAGTGTTTGCATGTAGCCCACAATTACCATCTTTTTTTTTTTTGGGCATTAAGTATCTAGGGGTTCCATTTAAAGATCAGATCTATCTCTCCTAAAAATCTTATTCCAGAAGGGTCTTTCTTTTGAATAGATGTTTCCTGAAAAACTTAGCTAAAAGGAAATTCACCCTTTCTTTAAAATTTTTGATTGTTTTTAATTTACTTTCATTAAAAAAAAGAAAAAAGAATTAAAGGAGTGATACCTGTATCTAACTAGAAAAAATTATATATGCAAGCTTTCATAGCACAGCGGTCCTTTCATCAGGCAACTTTACAAATGAAAAATGATAAGGACATAAATTTAAGTGGACCGTGACATTCCTGCTTTTTTTAATGAGTGTGTTCTCTCTAAAATAATTCGGGAGCATCTTCTCTTATAACTCTGTATTGAACTATTCCTCTGTTATTACTAAATTTATCGGATGGGTGTTACCAGTTGGGGTGTGTCCTGGCACAGTGTGACATTGTCCAATCAGTGATGACATTAATGGCGACATGTATGAAAGGGTTTTTCACCCTGTTTCTGGTTAAATGCATCTGACCCGGGCTACGATTTTAAATGGCTAATAAATGTGTTAGCGCATTTTTCGAAAGGCTCGACATTTTTAAATCCCTTTTAACAGAGGGGGTTTGGGGGGTGTTATGGAGGCTTTTCACACCACACTCGTAACTCTATAAAAGGGGTTGGGCAAAAATGGCGCATTATTTCCCCGAAGGCAGAGTACTAAGGGGCTCCCTAGCCTGAGGAGTTGAAGTGGAGATGATTTGCTGTAAGGGGAAAAAATGTAATATTTTCTCAACTTCCCAAAGTACAATAAAAAAAAGTAATTTATTAAGTTATCAAACTGAAAAATTGTAATTATTTAAATTAATGAAAATATAAATTAAGTTAATAAAAATAAATACCCCACAAAAAAAAATCACCATAAAATGTATTTAAAATTAATAAATCGAA
>JAODAL010003613.1:20000-170440 GCA_025379985.1 Phyllomedusa bahiana
GGTTGGATTTGCGATTAAAAGGTTGTCAAGTATGTTGTTATTCCCCCTGCCATGAAAAACACCCAAATTTTTGCAAAACTGCACCCAGGGCATTTTACCTAGGTCCTTGCATCCCCAGGAAATTACATGCATTCCTCAGGGCACCCCTACTCTTTTTCCACCCTTCATGATAGAAAGGCCTTTTTGAAGATTTATCCCATCCAGTCAAATTTCATGGGCCATTGGTGACAGTCACCTGAGCCCCCTTTTCCCAAATTTTTTTTCATCCCCCTTTTTATTTTTTAACATAAATAAGGACAATAACATTTGTTTCATGGTTTTTGTTCATTTTTGTGTGTTTGTGGTTTTTTGTAAAAATGACAAATATATTTTCCTGTCATTTCTTCCAAAGAACATCAAAAATATCATGTCAAAACACCCTAAAAAAGAGAAAAGCAGCTGTATGCTTCAAAGTTTGTAAATTATTCCTGTTACTGACCGCAATGTGGTTGCTGTTCTTATTCAGATAGTGTGAATGAAAGTTGCATAAAAAAAACGAAATCATGTGACATTGGATCCCCTGATGCACTTTGAAAATAATGGCAGTTTTTAAAAAATTTTTTGGGGGGTTTAGGTTTTTTTTTTAGAAGAATTTAAAAGGGCCCCATAAAAATGGAAACAAAAAATCAAAGGCGCAGCTTAAAAACATGGTATGGTGTTACATTGCAAATCAGACACTGCCAGGCAACATCAGTTTTATCAATTTGACATGTGCATTTTTACATAAGTAAAATGAAAAATTGAAATAGACGCACTGTAAGTTTTTAAAAGAGGGGGGCGTCGCAAGGCCTCAAGCCCCTTTCCACCCCCACTTTTGCAAAATAAATAAAATACATTTTTGTATGTCTGCAACATTGATTTTCTAAGGTGAGCGGATAAAAATCCTAACCGAATATATTTCTTTATCATTCAGCTTTCTTATTTCTGCTTGAGCCTGATTTACTGTTTGCTACCACAGAATCTAAGGGAAAATGTCACACATACGATTGGGGGATAATTTAGGGAAAAAACAGGAAAAAAGTTTTTTAAATTAATCCTTGTTTATTAAACTTTCTTAAACAGAACTTGTATAAAATCAGTCAAACTGCTCTTAGGATACGTCCACACGATGAGTAAAATTTACTCTGCAGATTCTTCCATTGAGAGTATTTCACATGGTATTCTATGTGGATATAGGGGGTTTTTTTACTTGGGGGTTATCAGAAATGATCTTTATTAAAATTAAATGTGACATTATCTAGCAGTGATTGCCGAGCCTCCAAGTGCGCTCAGTATCTACCCTGATTCCCCTTCTTCATTTGGTAAAAATTTCTGTATACTGTATTATATCATCTTCAGACCATGTAATGTAAAATATTTTATCATCTAATTGCAATGTGTTATTTGGTGTGAACGTCATCAGCACTATTAAGGGTTTTCGAGCTCTGCATACTTATGGCGTATTGAGTTTTTATGAAAAGGATCTGCGCTTTAGTGCAGTAAATTTATGTCGATCTATGTACTCCTACCCTTAGAAATGCAAAATTACTTTTAGCAGTTAAGTTTTATTGTACATAGTGATGATGTAATTCCCAGTATGTCTCGGCCATCTAGATCTCCTGATTTGCTAAATATATATGTGGTAAGATTACATTGTAAACATCTGTGTTCTCAGGCCAACAATGATTACTTTAACCCACTAGGTATTTCTTAGAGATTTAAGGGGGCTGTAAAAAATTTTCTAGGGCTAAGACTTTTTTTGTTTTCCCATACAACCCAAACGGAGCCCCCTTTACTTTTTTTCAAGACACTAATAAAGAAAGGGGCTTGGATCGGTTGTTATGGGCAACAAAGAAAGTCTTAGACCTAGACAGTGGCCCTTAGATTTTATATAAAAAAGGGGGAAAATATCCAAAGCATCACAAATGACTTGATATTTGAGGAAAATGGCTTTGCCAAGAAAGCTATGGATACCCACCGATAATTGGAAAAATTACAAACATCTGCAGCATTCATGCTTTATAATAAATAACTTTTGATTGATGGGATCTCGTCCAATGTGGTTTTCAACGAATATTTTACATTTTATTGCATGTGAATTTAGGATATTTTTTTAATCGCAATTTACAATCAGAAATAAGTTCCATTAATTTTTGTGTGGTTTTGAATGCGCATCCACATTAAAAACCACATACAAATGCTTTGGTTTTTAGCCATCCCTATTGACATCAATAGTAAATTCCTACACATTTTCTGCATGGAATACGACAAAAGAATAAACATGATCTAAGGCATAACACTATCCCAAGTTATAACTTGGGATACATCCCAATCATATGTGGATTGTATCTAGAACAACGGGGCATCCTCTACGTCTTGAGGAACGAACGTTTCTACATAAACATAGAAAGGGATTCTTTACTGTAAGGGCATGTTCACACGATGGATTTGAACGCGGTTATGGTCGCGGGTTCTGACGCGGTTTCTGCGGCCAAAATCAAGTCCAAATCGCGCCCAGTTTCTTAACATGGTTTCCTATGGGAAACCGCGTTAATATTCACACGCCGCAGGTTTGGCCGTGTCTTTGGGGCTGCGGCCTTGCCGCATGTGTTTGAGAACTCTCCTGTCAATTCTTGACAGGGAGTCCTCAGCGCGACGGCCGCGCGATGTTGCCACGGAAGTCGCCGCGGCTGGTGCGTGGCTGGGCCGCGGCTGGCGGCACGGTCTCCCCCCTGCCTACTAATTTGCATGGGGGCAAACCCTCGTCACAAGCTGCGCCCCAAACCGCGCCCCACTTGCGCCGCGACCACACCCAGCGCCCGCGCCGCAAGCCTGCGTCGGGAGACGCGAGTTTGGGGCGAGCTTAGGACGGGGTTTGGCCGCGGCCTGAACCCTCGGCCAAACCCGTCGTGTGAACGAGGCCTAAGAGCAGTGAGACTGGAACTCTCTGCCAGAGGAACTTGTCATGGTAAATTCACTAACAGAGTTTAAAAAGGGTCTGGATGTATTTCTAGGGTGTAATAGTATAACAAGTTATAGTAGGAGGGGAGAGAGATTTTTGGACCGCACATCCTCACAACATACGTTGATCTAATGATTCTCAGCAAAAAACTTTACAAAAATGAACAGGAGGTTCTTAGTATGCTTTTTGATCAAAACGTATAGGGCCACTTGCTACTTCACGGCGACTTCTTTAAAGTGGGTCCTACACTAATGGATATAGCACTGCATGGCGGCCATCACCACAGCAATAACCACACAAACCAGGGGCACATACCAGTGGTCCGCAGAACCACTGTTGCACAGGCTTAGCCTCCCGGCTATGTAACTATATATGGACTTAATCTCACTTAAATCTATACCCCTTAATAGATGGAAATTGCATATAAATCTGCAATTTCTTGTTAATAATTGTGATAAACAATGATTTGCCTATTGGATGACATGAAAGTTTTTGACAACATTGAATGGGAATTCCTTGGTCAATCCAGTAAAAAATGCAGTTTGGGCCACAATACATCTGCTGGGCTAAACTCTTATTAGATTAAATAAATACAAATGAAAGTAAATGGATGTCTTGCTACTAGTGATGAGCGATTACGTCGACTATCGTCATCGGGTCGATAGTCGATATCGGCAATTAATAACTTTCCGATTTCCGATAGTCGATAATAGGTTATCGCCGATGACCATTAAAGTCTATGGGAGAGGACCAACACCTTCATTCTTACACCCAAACAGGGCTGGAGAAGCTGGAATTAACATCCACAACAGTCAAATGGATAAGTGCTACATCTTAGGCAACACACTTAGGTTATAAAAGCCACAGAAAAAAAGTCACACACCATTCACTATCCCTGTCTTGTACCACAGCCTGACCCTTAAACCTGAATGACCCACAAATTAAAAAGTGCCTGAAGGCAGAATGATTTGAACCATCATTTTACTTGAACTGGACATTGAATATCCCTGTCCTGGAATGCAGCATGAACCCCAAACCTGAATGACCCCCAGATTAAAAAGTGCCAGAAAAAGGAGTCTTTCAACCACCATTTTAGTTTAAAGGACATAGAATACCCTGTCCTGAGCCACAGCATGAGCCCCAAACCTGCATGACCCCCAGATTAAAAAAGTGCCGGAAAAAGGAGTCTTTAAACCCACCATTTTAGTTTTCACTGGACAAAAAATTATCCCTGCCCTTGGGCCACAGCATGAGCCCCAACCTGCATGACCCCCAGATTTAAAAAAGTGCCGGAAAAAGGGAGTCTTTTCAACCACAATTTTAGTTGAACTGGACATTGACTAGACCTGTCCTGGACCGCAGTATGACCATTAAACCTGTCTGACACACAGATTAAAAAGTGCCGGAAAAAGGAGTCTTTGAACCACCATTTTAGTTGAACTGGACATTGACTATCCTTTTCTGTCCCACATATGACCATTAAACCTGTCAAAACCCCACAGATTAAAAAGTGCAGAGAAAAGGAGTTTTTGAACCACCTTTTTAGTTGAACTGGAAAATTGACTATACCTGTCCTGGGCCACAGCATGAGCCCCAAACCTGCATGCCCCCAGATTTAAAAAGTGCCGCAAAAAGGAGTCTTTGAACCACCATTTTAGTTGAATGGACTTTGATAGACCTGTCCGGGAAAACCTCATCTGTTCAAGTCTTCCTGTACCTCCCTTGTACAATTCAGAGGAATATTTGTATCAGCTATTTTGTACATGCCAGATTTTTAGTAGTTTAATTCTAGAAAACACATTTTAAAAAAAGGATGCAATCCCACCACGTCTTTGTTTTTTTTGTTGTCTTTTTTTGTATTAAATGGGTTGTCTCACTAAGGTTTGCTAGCTATTTTAAAGATCTTGCAAAAACAAGCATTTTGCAATATTTCCATTAACAGTGTCCTACCTTTTCCCTGTTTTGACAGCACCATCCACCTTGAGCAACTTTTGACAATGTGAAAAAACAAATGTCTGAAAAAAAACCACATTTTTTATAATAGGACCTGTAGTATAGCTGCATTTCACAGCAAAATGCCCCCAAAAATTCCAAACATGACCCCTGAGCCACTTTTGACAATTGTGAAGAACAAATGTCTTTTAGAAAAACCACATTTTTTAGAATGGGACCTGTAGTATTGCTGCATTTCAAAGCAGCATGACCCAAAAAAATTAAAAATGACTTCTAAAGCCACTGTTAAAAATTGTGAGGGAGAAATGCCACTTAGAAGCCACATTTCTGTTCCAAAGGAAGCATGATATAGCTGTATCTCATAGCAACATGACCCCAAAAAATAATAAAATGTTTTCTCAGCCACTGTTAAAAATTGTGATGGAGAAGGGCCACTTGAAGCCACATTACTGTTCCAAAGGACCATAATTATAGCTGTATCTCACAGCAACATGACCTCAAAACCATCGACAATGCGAAAAATTCTAAAGATAAGTGAGTAAATGGAATACGGTTTTGTCATGAAACCTTGGTGTCTTTTACAGTCTCCACACAGCAAAACCAGCAAAATGATCTTTTTGGAACTGAGAATAAAAATTGCAGTAAGAAATGATAATTTTAAAAAACATTTTTCAAGAGGACCATTTCTGTTTGAAGAGGAATGTGATGTAGACCGGCAACTAATCGGTGACCTTGGCAATTGGGGCCACAACATCATCAGAGATCCATGCCTGATTCATCTTGATTAATGTCAAACGATCAACATTATCTCCGGAAAGCCGGATGCGTTTGTCTGTAATGACTCCTCCAGCTATGCTGAAGGTCCGCTCAGATATGACGCTGGCTGCTGGGCAGGACAACACCTCTATGGCGTGGCGAGCGAGCTCGGGCCATTCATCCATTTTGGATACCTAGAAGTGGTTTGGGGTTTCCGGAACCATCCAAAAACATCGTGTTGAGATGCAGGTAGTCATGCACCATGATTCTTAAGCTGGTCTCTGTGTGTTGGATGTGTGCCCTGCATTGCATGCGTTGGTGAGATGGTAAATAAAGATTGCCAGAGGTCACCCATTAGGCTACTGCCACCTTGCCTGCTGCTGCTGCTGCCGCTGTGGCTACTTGGCACTCTACTGCTGTCACGTTGCTGACGTTGTTTCACCGTGACATTTGAAGAACGTGAAGCAGACGAAACAGATGTCTCCAGTTGATCAATCAGCAAGGTCTCCATTTCCTGCATTTTACTCCTATTTGGGTGGGTGGAAGGAAAGTGCGAGTTTTGTTTTTTACCCGGGGGTCCAGGAGGGGGCCACCCAGTAACTGTTGTTCATTTTGATGGCCTTAATGCGAGGATCATGTTGGAGGAAATGGAGCATCCAAGCACTCATGTGAGAGATGGGGGCCTTGATTTCCCAAGCCCTGGGTCGAGGGGCACTAGCAAACTGATCTTCCTCATCTTCCTCCTCTGCCTCAAATTCGCACCAACCTCTTTCCAAGGCAGGGACGTCGGTAACGTCGGTGTCCAGGAATACCTCCTCCTCCTCCTTCGCTTCCTCCGGCATGGCTTCAACACAGCCCTGACTTGCCTCAGATGATGCACCCTGAGAGCTGATGTACCGCCTTGCACTAGCCCTGGACCCCAAACCACTACCTAATGAAGACCGATAAAATTGTGAAACTGTCGGGCCTTGTGCACTCGCCTGAGAGAAAGGCTCCGTGTCCGCATCTGTGTCCGTCTCCTCCTCTGTCGCTGGCGGGACCTGAGGTTTCAGAGTGTCCACCGATCGTTCCAGAACTAAGATCACCACAATGCTCATGCTGACAAGGGGATGTCCGCACTGACCATTTTGGTGGCTTCTTCAAACTGGCAAGGATGGTGCAGAGCTCTTTCACCTGTCTCCACTCTCGGTGGTCAACACCCCCCGAGGTCCGCATCGCTGTTGTCAGCCATGTGTCACTTCGTACTGCGTAATGGCATTGCGCTGCTGCCACAACGCTGGAGCATGTGGAGGGTGGAATTCGCGTGTTGCCACGTCAAAAAATGAGATGGTTGACGGGGAGACCGGCTAATGCGCAGCGCAGCCAGGCGGGACGAAGCAGGGTGCGAACGGGGGAAGTGCGAACTTAGACCTCGAGCCTTCCTCAGCAGACAGTCCAGACCCGGGTAGCACTTTAGAAATTACTGGACGACGAGTTTCATGACATGTGCCAGGCAAGGGATGTGCTCCAGCCTACCGATCTTAAGAGCGGCCAGCATATTTCGACCGTTATCGCACACCACCTTGTCTGGCACAAGGTTCTTGTCACCCAGCCAGCGCTTGGTCTCGTTGCGGAGCCGTCCACAGCTCCTGACCTGTGTGTGGACGGTCTCCAAGACAGATTAATTTCAACACGGCCTTTTTTCTTGGGGACGTGAAGCCACCAAAGGACCTTGGGGGAAAGAGCCCTGCACCATCCCTGCGGTTTTGAAGAGCGTGCGCCGAGCCTGAGAGCCACCATCACCACCAGAGACATCCACCCAGCTCACCAAGTGAGCTGTCACAGAGATTTTAGCGGCCTTGGCGTGCTTACTATTTCCCTGTGTCGGTGGTCAGATGGACTTTTCCGGACACAGATGAGACAATGCGCTTGAAAATTTGGTGACACGTGGCTGGCCAGGGCAGGGACGGCTTTTCTGGCAAAGAAATGCCTGCTCGGCATCTGGTATTTGGGGGGAGGCAAGGGCCATGACTGGGGAACCCCTCTGTGTCCACCAGACGGAAAGGCAACATTTCCAAGGGCCCAAAAACCTGGCAATGCCGACATTCAGGCTTTGGCTTTGGGATGGTTTGGGGTTTTAAAGTGTTTCTTCTGCTCCCATACCTGGATACAGAAGGCTGGCTGCTAGACTGGCCGCTGTTTCGCGTGCAGGTCTTCAAACTGGTGGAAGGAGAAGGGTAGGAAGGGTCTCTGGTGGTGCTGTGGTACTCGGGCGATGGTGGAGGCTGAAGCAGAGGCGATTCCTGATCATGACTCTGAGAGACATGGGCAGCTGAGGAACGCTTGGTGGTAGCGGAGGAGGGGGAGGCGGGGACAGAGGGTGTAACAGGTGTTGGAAGCCCAGCATCGGTGTGGCCTTTTTTGGCCAAGTGTTGCCTCCATTTCAACTCATGCATTCGCTGCATGTGACTAGACATGTTGGTGGTGGTTAAACACCTAAGACTTTTGCCTCTACTGATGCGTTTATGGCAAAGGCGACATATGACATCACTGAGTGAATCAGAGGCTTGCTCAAAAAAGGCCCAGGATTGAGAGGTCCTGGACCTTTTCGACGGCGATAAGCGAGGAGCGGTGTTTCCGCTGATCGTGGGTGGCGGGATCATCTCAGCGGACTTGTGCGGACCGCCCTCTCCCCTTTTTGAGGCAGGACCCGTACTGACACTACCCCATCGTCTTCCTCCTCATCCAGTGATGAGCGGCTCGCAAGCAAAGTTCTGCTGAAAAAGCACCACGTTGGGCAATCCCCGCAATGTGTCATCATCATCTCAACACAGGTGACTTCGTCTTCCTGACCATTCTGCAGCCAGGAGCTGCGGGTACAAGCAAGACGGCACTGCAAGGTGTTGTCCAGACCGCACCGGAATTTATGCTGATTGACCCGGCTTCCTTCTCCTCTCTGATGGTATCACAGTAAACTGGGCAGTCAGAGCAGAGATAATATCATCCTCTTTGCCTCTTGACTTTTAACATGCCTTCTGACCCAAACCGAATTTTGTCATCAAAGAGGTTTTCAAGAAAATGGATTATCCACAGTGGTGGTACACGTGTTGAACTTTTGGGCTGCTTCGCTTCTTGTTGGATGGGATGCTGACGATCCTGATGACTAGTGTTGAGCGATTATTATCGCAAGGTTGAAATCGGCCCCAGTTTCTTATGTTGATCGAAATTTTTAGATATGCGATAAGATAGGGTAAAATCTGTGCATCATCTATTAATATCGCGATTTTCTGTTTTTGGGCTTCCTGTCATTTTGTCGGCCTGGGCAAATTCAGCTTACAGAATAGTGCAGGGTAGATGTGTGTGCGACGTCATGACTGGGAGTCTTTGGGTTGCGATTGGCTGGAAAAACAATCAACATGACTTGTTTTACATAGAACAGACCTTCTGTTCATGATCATTGTATGTCAGCGTTCCATAGCAGTAGGTTGTGCGCTCTGCTCGTGTCAAAAGCTCAGAGTAAATATTATATTTCTTTCACAGAGAAAGCTCTACTGTTAGCTGTGATCTTACAACTTAGTTAATCATGAGATTTGATGATTTTATGTAGTTAGGTTAGAGATTTTAAAGGAGCTCTACCGCTGTAAATGTCACAGGTGGGAGCGGGGAGGGGGGGGGGGGTGCGGAGCGAACACAGACAAAGCTATATAAGAATACGGGATATAGGTTCACCAAAGACTTAGTGTAGACATTGCCACTGCAATAGCATTTATTATTAACAGTTTTCTATTTAATATTTCCTGGATATTGGGCGAGCAGAACTTATATTAGGATCATATCTTTTCTTAGTAATGCAGGGTCTCTTTGTAGGTGCCAAAACTCCACTTTTATTATCAGTATACATTTCAGATAGGTGTTCTTTGTGTGCTTTGTTGATATAGCCACCTTGCAAGATAAATTAGAATCAGGCAATTTTGTAGTCAAGCAACAGGTTGATAGGTGCCAAATACCTTATTTTAATATCCGATACATTTCAGATTACCGGTTTTTTCACTTTGGCGCCAGTACAATTTGTTTTCATTGAGGCACCTTGACACTTAAATATGAAGAATCTGCAATTTGTAGTCACCACAGCAGTGAATTGAAAGGAGTGCCAAAAATTACCTTTTATTATACGAATCATTTTTAGATACGTGTTTTTTTCACTTTTGGCCGCAGTACAGCTTTGTTCATTGAGGCACCTTGCACTTAAATGTGAATACAGCAATTTTGTAGTCACCACAGGTGAATTGATAGGCGCCAAAAATTTAAGTTTATTATCCGAATACATTCAGATACGTGTTTTTTTCAATTTGGCGACTACAAGCTTTGTTCATAGGCTACCTTGCAGTTAAATTTGAATACAGCAATTTTTGTAGTCACCACGAGGTGAATTGATAGGTGCCAAAAAATACCTTTTATTATCCGAATACTTACAGATACGTGTTTTTTCACTTTGGCAGCCAAGCTTTGTTATAGAGCACTTTGCAGTTAAATTTGAATACAGCAATTTTGTAGTCACCACAGGTGAATTGATAGGTGCCAAAAATACCTTTTATTATCCGATAAATTTCAGACAGTGTTTTTTCACTTTGCGCAGGCCAGCTTTGTTGATTAGATCTACTTTGCAGTTAATTTGAATCCAGCAATTTTGTTTTGATTTGAGGACTTGAGAATAGCTGTGATTTGCCGTCTTTTAATAAGAGACTTTCCAAAACTCTTCATACCTTCTCAAATTTTTATATTTCTGAACATGGAGCGAAATTCAGGTGGTAAGCGAGCAAAGAGGGGGGTAGGACATGGAGGTAGAGGTACGAGAGAAGGTGCTCCTTCCAGTGCTGGCGACAACAGCATGCCAGCGGATCTCAGTTGCAGGACCGTCAGGCCTGTCATCGCTGGGTCAGGGCCCTGTGAATCTCAGTAACGAACAGCGTCGCCAATCTGTTCTTCAGTGGTTAATGCAAACCTGCATCCAGCAGTCTTACCTCCTCGTCCTCCCAGTCACGGCCACAAATGTCGTCATCAGCATCATCAGCATCCGTCCAACATGAAGCAGCCCAAATGTAACTCGTGTACCCACCACTGTGGATAATCCATTTTCTGAAGACCTCTTTGATGACAAAATGCGGTTGGGGTCAGAAGGCATGTTAAAAGATCAAGAGGCCAAAGAGGATGATTTTCTCTGCTCTGACGCCAGTTACTGATGCCTTCAGGGAGGAGAAGGAAGCCGGTCAATGCAAAAATCACGGTGCGGTCGGACAACGCCTTGCAGTCTCTCTGCTTGTAGCCCGCAGCTCCTGGATGCAGCATGTCAGGACGCGAAAGTCACCTGTGTGGATGATGATGTTGACGACAGTTGCGGATCCAACGTGGTCTTTCGAAGAATTTGGCTGGTGTGCGCTTCATCACTGGACGAGGAAGGATGACGATGGGGTAGTGTTCAGTATGGGTTCAGCCTCAAAAAGGGGAGGGGGCGGTCGCAGAAGTCGCTGATATGATTCCGCCAGCCACGGTCAGCGCAAACCCCGCTCCTCGCTCTATCGCATCAAAAAGGTCCAGGACTCTCAAAGCCTGGCCTTCTTTGACCCAAAGCCTCTGATTCACCCAGCGATGTCATAGGCCGCCTTTGCCGTAAACGCATAAGATAGAGGCAGAAACCTTAGTGGTTAAACCACACCAAACATGTCTTAGTCACTTGCATGGAATGCTGAGTTGAAATGGAGGCAAAATGCCAAATAAAGGCCAGACCGACGCCGGGCTCCAACCACTGTCACACCCTCTGTCGCTGCTTTCCTCTATGCACAACGAAGCGTTCCTCAGTGCCATCTCTCTCTGAGTTGATCAGGGATCAGCTCGCTTCAGCCTCCACCGTCTCGCTCGAGTACCACCAGCACCACCAGAGACCCATCCTACCCCATTCTCTTCCGCCAGTATTGATGACGCATGCCGTACAGAGGCCAGTCTATGCATGCCAGCTTCTGTCTTCCAGGTTTGGGAGCAGAAGAAACACTTTAACCCCAAACCATCCCAAGCCAAAAGACTGAAAATGTTTCGCATTGCCAGGCTTTTGGCTTGGAAATGTTGCCTTTCCGTCTGGTGGACACAGATGGGTTCCGACCACGTCATGGCCTTGCCTGCCCCCAATACCAGAGGCTGAGCAGCATTTCTTTTGCAGAAAAAGCCATCCCTGCCTGCCAGCCCACGTGTCATCTAAATTTCATGCGCGGTTGTCTGAATTCTGTGGCCGGTAAAGTCCATCTAGACCACCGACACATGAATAGTAAGCTCGCCAAGGCCGCTATATCTCTGTGACAGCTCACTGGCAGTGTGAGCTGGGTGGATGTCACCTCGGGTGGTGACGTTGGCTCTCAGGTCGGGCGCATCGCTCTTCAAAAACAGCAGGATGGTGCAGGATTCTTTCCCCCAAGGGTCTCTGGTGGCATTTCACGTGCCCAGAGAACTAGGCCGTGTTGAATATTATCTGTCTTGGAGACGTCACACACAGGTCAGGAGCTAGTGGTCGGGCTCTCCGCAACGAGGGGACCCGAGCGTGGCTGGGTGTCAAGTACCTTGTGCAGGCAAGGTGGTGTGCGGAGAATGGGCGAATCTGCAGGCCGCCTTAAGATCGGTAGGCTGGAGCTCTTACCTTGCATGGCACATGTCATGAAACCTTGTCGTCCAAAAAATTTCTAATGGCTACCGGGGTCTGGTACTGCCTGTGAGGACGCTCTCCGCACGAGGGTTTCCGAGCGATGGTGGGTGCCAAAGAACCTTGTGCCAGGCAAGGTGGTGTGCGTTAACGGGCGAAAATCGCTTTTTTTGGGGGCCCCCGTCCTTAGATCGGTAGGTGGAGCACTCCTTGCTGGCACATGTCATGAACCTTGTTGTCCAACAATTTCTAAGAGCTTCCCGGGTCTGGATTGCCTGCTGAGGAAGGCTCGAAGTCTAAGTTTGTTACACTTTTTCCCGGCCGTTAGCACCATGCTTCGTCCGCCTGGCTCGTTGCAAGGTTCAGCTCGGCTCCCCGTTCAAACGTTATCATTGTTGTCGTTGGGAAACACGCGGATTCCACCCTCCACATGCTCCAGCGTTTGTGGCAGCAGGCGCATTTGCATTACGCAGTACGAAGTGAAAGCATGGCATGAACAAGCAGCGGTGCGGACCTCGGGGGGTTGAGCCACGAGAGTGGAGGCAGAGTGAAAGAGCTTCTGCACCATCCTTGCCAGTTTTGGAAGAAGCCACCAAAATGCCGTGTCAGTGCGGACAATGGCCTTGTCAGCATGAGCATTGTGGTGATCTTAGTTCTGGAAACGATTTTGGACATCTGAACAACAGGTCCCGCAGCGACGGAGGGAGGAGACAGACACTGATGCGGACCGGAGCCTTTCTCTCCGTCAAATCCACAAGGCCGACAGTTTCACAATTTCATGGTCTTTCATTAGGCAGCGTTCGGGTCCAGAGCTAGTGCAAGTGGGCATTTTTTTTTTTTTTTCAGCTCTCAGGGTGCATCATCTCAGGCAAGTCAGGGCCTGTGTTTGAAGCTGTGCTGGAGGCAGCAGGAGGAGGAGGGGGAGGTATTTTTCCTAGACTCGGATCGTTACGACGTCTGCCTTGGAAAGAGGGTTGGCAGCGAATTTGAGGCGGAGGGGAAGTGAGGAAGATGTTTGCTAGTGCCCCTCGACCCCAGAGGCTTGGGAAATCAAGGCTTCATCTCTCACATGAGTGCTTGGATGCTCCATTTCCTCCAAACATGATCCTCGCATTAATGCCATCAAAATGACAACAGTTTAAGGGTGGCCACCTTCGGATCCCCGGTACAAAACAAAACTAGCACTTTCCTTCCACCACCCAAATAGAGAGTAAAATGCAGGAAATGGAACCTTGCTGATTGATGAACTGGAGACATTCTGTTGGTCTGCTTCACGTTCCCCAAATGTAACTGTGGAAAAAAATCAGCGCCGTGGGACAGCAGAAGAGTGCCAAGTAGGCGTAGCGGCAGCAGCAGGCATGGTGCAGAAGCCTATTGGGTGGACCTCTGGCAATCTTTATTTACATCATCACCAACGCATCAGCTTTTAGATCATGTGCACGAAAATCTGAGTCTCTACACGATGTTTGTGTATGTGTTCTCGCCAATAGACTTCTGGGTATCCAAAAATAGGGACGTACGGCCGAGCTGGGCGTCACGCATAGAGGTGTTGTCATGCCCAGCCAGCGTCTATCTGAGCGGACCTTCAGCTACAGATGGAGGAGTCATTACAGACAAACGCATCCGGCTTTCCACAAGATTAATGTTGGATAGTTTGACTTTCTCAAGATGAATCAGGCATGGATCTCTGATGATGTTGGGCCCCAATTGCCGAGGTCACGATTGTTGCACGGTCTACTCACATTCCTCTTCAAACAGAAAATGGTCCTCTTGAAAAATGTTTTTTTTAATGATAATTTCTTACTGCATTTTTTATTCTCTTTTGCCCAACTGTTCATTTTTGCTGGTTTTGCTGGTGTGGAGGACTGTAAAAGATCAGCAGGTTTTATGACATCTCCGTATTCCATTTATCACTTATCTTAAGAAGTTTTCGCATCTTGTTCAATGGTTTTTGAGGTCATGTTGCTGTGAGATACAGGCTATAATTATGGTCCTTTGGTTCTGAAATGTGGCCTTTAAGTGCATTTCTCCCTCACAATTTTTAATAGTGGCTGAGAAGACTATTTATAATTTTTTGGTTGGTCATGTAGCTGTGAGATACGCAATAATCAAGGTCCTTTGGAAAGAATTGTAGGCTTCTAAGTGGCATTCTCCCTCACAATTTTAACAGTGGCTGAGAGAAGTCATTTTTTTAATTTTTTGGTTCATGCTGCTTTGAAATGCAGCAATAATACAGGTTCCTATTTTAAAATTTTTTGTTTCTAACAGACATTTGTTCTTCACCAATTGTTAAAAGTGGCTAAGGGGTGAAGCTTTTGAAATTTCTTGGGGCATTTTGCTTTGAATTGCAGCTATACCTACAGGTCTATTATAAAAAAATGTTGTTTCTAACTGACATTTGTTCTTCACAATTGTCAAGGAGTGCTCAAGGGTGATGGTGTGTCAGGAAACAGGAATAGGTAGGACATGTTAATGGACACATATTGCTAATAAATGACTTGTTTTTGCAAGATCTTTAAATAGCTATTATTCAATCCCTGTATTGAGACAACCATTTAATACATGAAAAAAAGAGAAACAAAGACCATGTGGGATTCCATCCTATTTAAAAAAATGTGTTTTCTAGAATTAAACTACTAAAAAAACTTGCATGTACAAAATAGATGTTAAAAAAAATTCCTCTGAATTGACAAAGGAGGTACAGGAAAAACTTGACCAGATGTAGGTTATTCAGAGGAAATGGGAGTATGGGAGCACGGACAGAGACAAAGTACAGAGACAATTTCTCCAGCACGTTGAGTAAAATGAGAAAAAGGAATGCCATGAAAAAAGGGCACTGGGTGGATCAGGAGCAGTTATCCACAGTATTTCCAAGTGAAGCTCAATTGGTCCGCACTCATTGGGGGGCAAGCGCTACCAGGTCTTGACTGTGTACTGAGCGGAAGGCTGGAGTTTTCCACTTCCGGCTTCCGCCCTCTGCTTCAGAACGACGTTTTTCGTTGCTGCGTAATCAGGGCATTTTTAACCTGAGTGTTTATAGATGACAGACGCAGCCTGGGCTCTCAACGCACCCACTGTAAATCCGGCCTTGGGTCATGATGGGCACGGAAGGTATAGTCAAGTCCAGTTCAACTAAAATGGTGTTGAAAGGACTCTTTTTCCGGCACTTTTTTAATCTGTGGGTAAGACAGGTTTAGGGTCTGCTGCGTCCAGGACAGGGTTTGTCAATGTCCAGTTCAAACTAAAATGGTGGTTGAAAGACTCCTTTTTCCGGCATTTTTATCTGGGGGGTCAGTCAGGTTTAATGGTCTTACTGTGGTCCTGGACAGTTATAGGTCAATGTCCAGTTCAACTAAAATGGTGGTTGAAAGTCTCCCCTTTTTCCGGCACTATTATAATATGGGGTCTCATGGCAGGTTTGGGCTCATTGCTGTGGCCCAGGACAGGGTTTAGTCAATGTCCTGTTGTAACTAAAATGGTGGTTCAAAGACTACTTCTTCGGCCACTTTTTAATCTGTGGGTCATGCAGTTTTTATGGTCATGCTGAGTTCCCAGGGACAGGGATATTCAATGTCCAGTTCAAGTAAAATGATGGTTCAAATTTATTATGCCTTCTGGCACTTTGTAATTGTGGTTGATGCAGAGTTTTAAGGGTCATGCTGTGGTACAAGGACAGGGATAGTGAATGGTGTGTGACTTTTTTTTCTGAGGCTTTTATAGCACTAAGTGTTGTGCCTAAGATGTTGCAGGTATCCATTTGACTGTTGTGGCTTTTTAATTCCAGCTTCTCCAGCACTGTTTGGGGTGTAAGTATGAAGGTGTTGTTGGCTTCACTTAGACTTTAATGGTCATCGCTCATAATCGACTGCTCACCTATCGAAAATAACCTTATCGATGGTGCCGGACCTATCGACTATCGCCCGTTGCGATAGCCAACAATTATTCGCTCAACACTAGTAACTACACATTGCTGGATTCAAATTTTAACTGCAAGGTGGCTGTATCAAAAATCTTGGACTGGCAAAAGTGCTAAAAAAACACGTATCTGTATGTATTCGGATAATAAAAGGTATTTTGGCACCTTCAATTCACCTGTGGTGACTACAAAATTGTTGTATTCACATTTAAGTGCTAGGTGTCTTCAATGAACTATGCTGTAGTGCGTCAAAGTCAAAAAACACGTATCTGAAATTTATTCGGATAATACAAGGTATTTTTGGCACCTATCAACCTGTGCTGACTACAAAATTGCTGGATTCTAATTTAACTGCAAGGTGGATATATCAACAAAGGTGGAATGGGCAAAATTGAAAATGAACACCTGTCTGAAATGTATACTGATAATTAAAGTGGAGTTTTGCACCTAACAAAGAGACCTGCAGTTACTAGAAAAGATGTGTATCCTAATATAAGTTCAGGCTGCCCAATATCCAGGAAATATTTCAATAGAAAACTGTTAATAATAATGCTATTGCAGTGCAATGTCTACACTAAGTCTTGGTGAACTTTATCCTGTATTCTTTATAGAGCTTGTCTGTGTTCGCCCTCCGCTTCCCCCCGTGACTTTACAGCGGTAGATGCTCCTTTAAAATTCTCTACTTAACTACATAAAATCTTCCAATCTCTAATCTAAGTTGTAAGGATCACAGCTAACAGTAGAGCTTTCTCTGTGAAGAAATAGATTAATTTCGCTGAGCTGTTTGGACACAAGCAGAGCGCACGTCCTACTGCTCTGAGACGCTGAGAGACACTGAGGCTGAACAGGAAGGGCTGTTCTATGTAAAACGAGGTCATGTGATTTTTCCAGCCAATCGCAACCATACACATCCCAGTCATGACGTCGCACACACATCTCACCCTGCTCTATTCTGTAAGCTGATTTGCTGGCCGCCAAAATGACAGGAAGCGCCGAAAATGGCGCGATCTTAATAGATGATGCACAGATTTTAACCTAAATTATCGCATGATCTAAAAATTTCGATCAACATAAAAACTGTGCCGATTTCAACTTTGTTGATAGTAATCGCTCAACACTAATTGTCAACAAAGTATTGAGATTAATTTTTGTTATTGATCTAATACTTATTTTCCACCATAATCTGCAAATAAATTGTTTCCAAATCAGAAAATGTGATTTTCTGGATTTGTTTTCTCAACTTGCACAATTGGTGTCTGACTAAATACTTTTTCCCCCCACCATGTGTGTGTGTGTGTGTGTGTGTATATATATATATGTATATATTACAATGTAAAGTCATCATTCTACCCTTGGTGTAAATTCGGTGTAAAAATAACTCAACACGCAGCCTTCAATGTCTAAACCGCTAGGAACAAGAGTGAGTAAACTCCTAAGTGAAAATGGACAAATTATGCACAATTTTCCATTTTCCCTCCATGGTGTTATGTGACTTTTTACTGTTTCAAGGTCTCAGGTGTGAATGGGGAGTAGGTGTATTAAATTTGGTGCAATTGCTCTCACACGCTCATACTAATAACTGGATGTTCAATATGGTACCTCATGGCAAAGAACACTGAGGATCTGAAAAAAGAATTGTTACTCAACATAATGATGGCCTAGGCTAAGAAGACTACCAACACCCTGAAACAGAGCTGCAGCATACTGGCACAGTCTATACAGAGGTTTAACAAAACAGGTTTCACTCAGAACAGGCCTTACTATGGTCAACTAAAAAAGTTGAGTGCACATTTTGGGTTCACACCCGATTGTCCAATTGTTTTCCAAATGAATTGCATACTCCCAAAATTTGCTGCAAAGGTCAAATGGGGTGAGAGGTCAGCCCAGGGCTAGGAAAATGGGTAGGCGTTAATAGTCGACTGCCTAGGGCACCACTTCATCCCAAGCAGGAAGGGGAAGCAAGGAGGCACGGATGGGGCTTCATTTTCCTATTTGGGGGCATTTTGCCTTTTTGCCTGGGGAAACGAGAATACTTTTTCCCAGTCCGGGGTATCCTGTCTTGCTCAAAAAACAGCCACACTGCATAAAATTTGGTTGCAGGGTATCGTCCCAGAAAGAAACCTCTTCTAAAGTTGATGCACAAGAAACACAGCAAACAGTTTGTTAAAAAGAAAAAAGACTGTTTTCCGGGTTTAACCAGTGGTGGGGGCGGGTTTAAAAGGGGCCCTTGTCTCTCTCCCTCACGCACATTTTCCCCACCCTTGGTTGAACTTGATGGACACGTGTCTTCTTTCAACCGTACTAACTATGTAACTATGTAACTATGTACTTAAATCAGACCAAAATAAAGTTATTTGATTCAAATGATGTCAAGCGTGTGTCGCGAAAACAAGGTGAGGAGTACAAAGACAAGTGTGTCTTGCCGACATTCAAGCATGGTGAATGTCATTGTTTGGGGCTGCATGAGTGCTACCAGCTATGAGGAGCGGGAATCATGAATGCCAACATGTACTGTGAAGTAGAGCATGATCCCCTCTCCTCAGAAACTGGCCTGCAATGCAGTATTCCAACTTGATAACAACCCCCAACATAATGCAAAATGAAGATTTAAGAAAATCACATGGATAATTAATACAGATACAACAAGTCCTTTCATATAACAGTCAGAAAGTGCTGCTGAAAGCTGCTGGAATTCATGTACTTTATACACAATGGGTGACAATTTTGAGGGATTTTAGCCAAACTGTTTTTGTTCAAGTCTAGTATGTTTAAATGGTCTTTTTAAAAAAAACTGGGGCCTGTCCCACAGATTTTTTTTGCTAATTCGTAGGGGTGTGTGCACCAGATTCATGAAAAACACATTTATGAAATTTGGGTTTAATAGAATGTGGGCAAAAATCTTAGCCTACTCCTTACCAATTTCGAAGTGGCGAAGCTGAGACAAATATTGGACAGAAAACTTTTTAGCCAAAAGGGCACATTTTAAGTGCGTGGGGCACTTTCATACATCTGACGAAAGCACACAAATAATGGAACAATTTTTGGGTGCGTCACTTTTTCATCATTTCCCCCCCCTGTGCCAAAAAAAAAGAAATGGGGCCTTTCCTGGTGTCCAAAAGAGCCCCCTCACCCTGATTCTTTTAAAAAGCAGTAAGGTAAAAAATACTACACTATACTCTACAGAGGTGCTACTAGACCGCCAATCACTGTATGTACTTCACTAATACAGATTTTTCACAAGTTAAAAGTTTATGATAATTGTTTGTTACTTTCTATCTTGAAAAAATACTCAACAAATAGGGCAGCATATATGAAAGGGGATGCACCAGATATATGCTGTCTTTATAGCCTGATATTAGGTGCAGCCCCGTTCATACATTTTCAAGTCTCCCGAATGCCATTCCGGGCTGCATTATGTAGCGCCTGCGGCGCCTGTGCACTGGTGTCCAAAACTGTACACAATATTCCATGTGTGGTCTAACCAGTGACTTGTATAATGGGAGAATGATGTTCTCATCATGTGCATCTATGCCCCTTTTAATGCACCCCATGATCCTATTTGCCTTGGCAACTGCTGCCTGACACTGGCTGCTACAATTAAGTTTACTGTCCACCAGGATTCCCAAGTCCTTCTCCATGTCACTATTACCCATCATTTTTCCATTTAACATGTAATTATGTAATGGATTTTTTTTCCCCATGTGCATAACCTTGCATTTATCTGTATTAAACCTCATCTGCCATTTCCCTGCCCAGGCCTCCAACTTATCCAGATCCCTTTGTAATAACACATTATCCTCTGTTGTGTTGATTACTTTACAGAGCTTAGTATCGTCTGCAAAGATCGATATTCTACTGTGTAATCCCTGTGTAAGATCATTAATGAAATGTTAAAGAGGATAGGGCCCAATACTGACCCCTGTTGTACCCCACTAGTAACAGCGATCCAGTATGCACCGTTAATTACTACCCTTTGTTTTCTATCAGTGAGCCAGTTGCTTACCGACTTGCACACATTTTCCCCCAGTCCAAGCATTCTCATTTTATTTACCAACCTTTTATGTGGCATCATATCAAAGGGCTTTCGAAAAACCCTTAGATATATACATCCAGTCCCTTTCCCCCCCGATCCAGCCCAAAGCACTGACTTCCTCATAGAAGCTGGAATTATCTGACAGGACCGTCCTTCATAAACCCATGCGGGAACGGCGTTATACATTTTTTTTCAGTAAAGATATTTCCAGGAAGCAAAAATTTTTTAAACCGACAACAGAGGTTAGAATTCCCGGGGTTTTTAATAGTTTCCGGGAACACTTTTTTAAACCCCTTTTTGAATATTGGAACCACATTTGCTATGCGCCAAATTTTTGGGACATACCCCGTTTTTTTAGACATCCAAAAACTTTAAGAAAGGGGGGGCCAAATCTTTTACATCACTTGGGCTCCCTTAGGCCACGGGGGGTGTATGCCACTGGCCCTTTGGGTTTTTTGTCTTTTTTTAAATCTTCTTAAAAGGAGCTGAAACTTTTTCCCGGGAAAGACAAGAAACTTTTAATTTTGGATTTTCCCTAAACCCTCTTTTCAACGGGAAAGGGTCATCCCCCCGGTAAATACAGGGGGGAAAAAAGTTTTTTAAATATTTTTTGCTTTTTTTCTAAATCGCCCTCTATTTTGCTCTCCCTCAAAATTTTTCAAAGGGCCAACTTTTTCCTTTTTTAAAATTTTTTTACAATTTTATATAGTTAAAAAAAAAATTTTGGGGGGTTATTTTTACTTTCTATAGCAATATGTCTTTCCATCTCCATTTTTGTTTCCCTTTACTTTATTTTACACACTTTTTTTTTTTCCCTATGGGGCTTTTTAGCGCTTTTCCTTTTACTCCCCCTCCGTTTTTAGTAGGGGGAAACCCTTTTTTTTTTTTGGGTTATTTATTCCCCTTTTTTAAATCCCCCTGGATCCACTTTTGGGTTTTCCCCTGTTTCTAATTTTTTTTATTCCCATAAGGTTGTCCCTCTCAAGGGGAGTTTAGGATGTTTTTAAAAATACCCCCTTTTTTAAATTTGTTCTCCCCATATTTATAAACTTTGTCCCAGTCAATATTTTTTTTAGAGCCTCCCTAACAAAAAAAAATTACCCTTCCCCCTAAAATTCTGTGTTTTGTGGCTCCTTGACAAAAAACTCTATTAAAGGGGAATAAACAAAATTTATTATATTAGGGTTCACTTTTTCCTAGGTGCCCCTCAACCTAACCTTTTTTTACCTGTCAGGTCTATTAGTCAAATTAAGTCTAAAAGGGCCCTTTCCCCTATGGGTTTTCTTGCACCATTTTGGCAAAGGAAAATTATCTTTAAATTTTTGGGAAAAAAAACCTTTTTTCCTTTATGAGACTCCCGGTTTTTCAATTCCCAATTGATGCCCGGGAAGTTAAAGTGGGCCCATAATAATAACCCTTTCTGAAAAGCCCCCCTCATCATTGCCTTTTAGTACATCTTCAGGGGTTCCCTTTTAAAATTTTTGGGGGGCCAAAGCAACTCCTTTTTTAGTTTTTTATATTTTTTATTTTTTAACCCCCATGTAAATTTACCCATAATGATTCCACATTTTTCATTACCTGTACCTATACTTCTCGCAGTTTTTGGCTTCGGGAAAAGGTTTTTTACATAGAGCGTACACCCCCCCCCTTTCCGGGTTTCTTTAGTTCCCAAAAAAAATAGACTTTTAACCATGTAAGTTAACCACCCTGTCTTTAGCTCTTTCCCAGCCATGCCCTCGTTATCCCCCCTATGTCATATTTTTCATCATATTAGAAAATTTCTATTTTAATTTTATTTTTTTTGGTTCCAACCTTGGCATTGGCAGCATTTAATTTTTTTTTAAAAGTTTTTTAAAGTTTTTTCCTTACTCCCTGATTGCAAATACCCCCTCCCTCCATTCCCCCCCTTTTTTAAATTCCTAATTCCCACTTCTCTATTTTTACATCTTCATGCTATATGTGTAGTTACCCTCCCCCCATCCCTATTTAAATTTTCCCTCCAACTTCCGGGCCCCCCATTTTGTCCCCTAAAAAAGCTGCACCTCCCATTTAGGTGCACCCACCCCTAGCATAGAGTTTTGAAACCAAAATTTCCACCCCATTCCCCAAAAAACCCAAAAAACCTCTTTCCTAGCCAATTTTTGACCCAACTTATTCACCTCTCAATTTCCCCTCTGCCTCTCTGGGTGGCCCGGGAAAAAGGTAATATTTAAAAAAACTGGGTCATTCCCTTTGAGCTTTTGACCTAATCCCTGAAATCTTTTTTTAAGGACACCCACCTACCTCTGACTTTGGTCTTTGGGGTCCCAAATGTGCACCATGACGGGCCTGGATTCTCACCACCCCCCACCCAAAATCGGGTCAACCCATCTGCGATATGTCGAATTTGGGGCCCCCAGGAAAAACAACATACTTTTCGACGACCCCTGGTCTTTGTGGAGATTGCCTGTTGTGCCCCTAATAATGGAGCCCCCAAAAACTATAGCACCTGTCAACCCTGACCTGCACCCCCTTTTCCCCCATTTTCCTGGAAAAAGAACGGGGGTAGTGCCCCTTGCTGCAGAAATTTGCTTTTTTCAAAACTGATATCCCCCCCCCACTCCCAAATTTCTAGAAAATTTTTGTTGGGGTGAAACCAGATCAAAACCCTAGCCCCCCTAAACACTTTTCCCTCTACCCTTTTTTCTGACTTTCCCCCAGCTAGCTGCCTAAATTTCCGCACCTCCATCTATCCCCCTCCTAAAACCCCAACAAAACCTGCAGCATTGCTCATGAGCAGCAAACTCGCCCCCCAATTTGGGCAATGGATCTAGTCTTCCCACTTGCTCATTTAATCCAGATCCGGGGCTCTAAATGTGCAGAAGGGCACACATTTTGCACAGCAGAAAGCCCCCACAACTTTTTGCTAAAGGGAAAGGGGCCTATTTTTGCAAAAGGTTTTGTGCACTGGGACAGCTTTGTCAAACAGGGAACTCAGGGGGTTTAAACCTGATATAAAAATTTAAAATTATAATAATAAGAATTTACAATACTGCCCCCCTCTAAACTCCCCAAACCCAAAGTCTCTCAATCAAAAAGTCTCCCACACTTAAAAAAACCCCACTTTTTAAGGAAACACACTCCCCGACTCGTTCCCCCTTCGTCAAAATACTCTTTTTAAACCTTTACCCCACGCGGGTTTTGGCTGTCTGAAACCCTCTTTTTCAGGAGCAAAAAAAAATAAAACCTATATCCCTTTCCCTACTGCGGAGACCTAAAAAACTTACCTACTAGGAAGGGGTCTATAAACCTACCTAATCGCAGCCTATAAGGGAACGATGGGTGACTCCCCATAACCCACTGCAGGCACCTGGCTTTCATATCATAGAAAAGCGGGTTTCTGTGGGGATAGGGCACTGCCATGCTTTCCTGTATTAACCCCCATTAGGAAGGGAGTTATAAAAACCCCCCTGTTACGGGCGTCCCTGCAACCCCCGTGTTGGGTCGCAGGCACACACGCACCCCGAAACCCCGGCCGGTGGGTTACCCAAACCCCAGTTTTTTGCGGCGCCCCGGGCCCCGGCCCCCCTGAGTCCCCCCACTCCGGCCCCCCGGGGGTTTTTTTGGGTCCCCCTTTTTAAAGGGTTTTCCCCTTTCCCTTAGCACCTTGACAATCAATAGGGGGCCCTTCCCTAGAGAAAAAGGCTTTTCCTGATACCCTCTTTTGTCACTAGGTAGCTTCGGGCCCTCCGTCCTTGACCACGGACCATTCCCGCCCTATCCTGACCTTCTCCTGTCCCTGACATAAACCCACTGCTGCCCTTCCCTGCCCTTTCCTGCCTTTCCCCAACACAGCCTGCTTCACTATTCTGTACCGCGCAACACCACGCTGCCCCCCGCAACAATTTCCCCGGGGGGGTACAACCTGGTGGGCAATCCCCCTGCAAGTCCATCCCCCCTTTGCGGGGGGGCCCCGGGGTTGAAAACCGGACCTACTTAGACTCCGTCCCGGGCTTTGGCTTAAAACCCCATCGTTGGGGTTTTCCAAGGATCCCAACCCCCCCATTCCTTACAGTTCGTTTGGGCCCCCTTAAACCGCCAATGGCCTCTACCGATGTCTTGAAAACCCCCACCATCCCGGCCCAACATCGAAACAGATCGCCAGCAAGTGCAGAAATTTAAAATCACTTCTACTATAAAGCAGCCCCCTCCTCGCTACTCACACAGCACCCGGCTGCCGGGGCGCCTTCTGTGGCAGCCGCTTCGGGATGTCCGCCGGTTTTTAAACTCCTTTTTTCCCTGCCAAGGAATTTGGAAGGTGGGGACCCAAAAGCCTGCAGGAGCCTTCAAACATTTCCCGTTTTTCCTCCACGTGGAACTTATGGCAGGACAGTTCCCGGGCGGAAAGGTCCAAGGGGAAACCCTTTTGGGTCATCCCCCTCTCCGGGGAAAACCCCCGGCCCCGGCGACTCCACTTTGGGGCCGAGGGGATCTTGGGCACTCTGATTTTTGTGACATTCCTCAGGGGTTTCCCCATTTTTTACGGGAAAAGCCTACCCGAGCTTTCGTTTTGCCGAAAACCGCATTGCGAAACCCCCAGAAGGAAACTTCCCCCGAGGATTAACCCCCAACCCCCGGGTTTAAAAAAAAAAAAAGAAAAAAAAAAAAAATTCCCGGGGGGAAAAAAAAAAAAAAAACTTTTTGGGGGTTGGGAAAATGGGGTTGGGGAAAATAAAATTTGGGCAGCGTTGGCGCGCCACCCTTTTAAAAAAGCCTCTCCAGCCAGAAATTTAAAGGGTGCTAAACTTTCCGCCAGGGACCCTCCATTTTCAAAAAGCGACTCACCACCTGGCCCAAACCCCGAATTTATATCCGTTTTTTCGGAGAGTGAGGAGCCCGCCAAGACGTTAAAAAAATTCCCAATACGTCGTCTAAACCCCTCTTTCACCAATTTTCCCGGGGTCTTTTTTCAAGTTGGGTGGGCCCTTTTTGGATTCCGGGTTGCCGTGAATTTTATGTGCTGCTTTGGGGGGCCAAGTATCGTCCTCCGGGGGTCCGCTTTGCCCCAAAACTTTGGGCAACTCGCCTTTTGTGGCGAACTCTTTAGTACCCCCAAACCTTTTCCGGACGAACCCCTGGTTTCCTTTCAAGTCGGGGCTTTACATAACTCTTTCGAACTCCCCTGGAGCTAAAGTCTTCTCCAAGTTGGATTTGGGGGGGGAGTAAAATCTCCCTCCGGGTCCGAGAAGTTTTTATGAGGGGAAGACGGCCTTCAATACCCTTGTTGGGCACTTTGAGTATTTAGTGATGCCCCTTGCAGCTTTAACCACCACAGTCTTCCCAAAAATTTGTCCCAAAGACATTTTTAAAATCTCCTTTATGTCTTTCGGGGGTTTCTTTTTGGATGACATTCTGGTATTTTTTTTTTTCCTGGGCTGGAGACCCACCGTCCCCGGGCCCTTAAAATCGCGGAGAACCATCGCTATTCCCCAAACAAAAAAATGGCCCGTTTTACCAACTTTCACTCCCGTTCCTTTGATATTTTTAAAACTCGGCAAGGGCCGCATATGGACCCCAAATAAACCTTCGCCGTTTTTAAAACTGGACATGACCCGTTGGGCCCCCGGACCAAAACAACGCTTTTTGGGGTTTGCAAATTAATTTCAGGGAGTTCATCCCACATTTTTTGGTGGTTTTGGGGGTTTATTGTGGCCCCTTTTTCCAAAAAACATCCAACCCAAAACTGTGGCCCCCAACGCGAAGAAACCTTTTTCCCAAACTGAAAACAGTATTTGCCTCTGCACCTTGGGTTTTCCCCGGCCTGTTACTGAGAAACCCTTCTTCTTAGAAATAAACGCCTTTTTCCCATGGGGCTGGGGCGGTCCCTCACCCCCCAAAAGGGGGCCAAGGCAGGGGGAAATCGGAAACCGTGGGTTCTTTCCAGAACTTTTTTTCCCGGCTGAAAGGAACTATACCATCGGGGAACCCGGGGTTCTGGCCCTTAAACTCGCTCTTTGGGGGAATGGCGCCACCTCCTGGAAAGGGGTCCCCGATATCCTTGAATAAACTACACATACCACAAAAATCCCTCTACCTCCGACAGGGGCAATGTCTCAACCCGCCCCAAGGTGGTCTTTTGGGTTTTTCGCCCGGTTTTCAATTATGTTACCATTTCCCGGGAAAAAAGTCAAAGCCTTTCCCTTTTTCCCCCGGGCCCCTGCCCTAAGTGGGGAAGAGGAGGCTTCTCCCCGGCACATTGTACATTTCCCCGAATGTCTGATTTTCCCGGGACTCCCATAACCCCCCAACATGCTCCTTCGGGTAAACGTATTTTCCCCTGCGATCCGGGAAAAGGAAATTTTTTGAAATGGGGCCACTGCTTCCCCCCATTGGGTGGACATCCGGGGGTGCGGAAAAATCTTTATTCGTTGATCTTCCCCAACTACTGGGGGCCCGATCTCCCCTAAAGGGTGTGAAGGATTCGTGAAGCCTGTACCAAACCCTTTTCCTGCAAAAAAAACACCCCCCCGCCTCAAACCTGCGGGGGTTTTCTACACCTGTTTCCCGGTGGCCCCCCTCCCCGCGGGTTCCCGGGGTTTCGGGCTCCCGCCCCTGGGCCCCCCTTGCTTTTCCCCTTTTTCGGGACGAGTGGCGCCGGGTCCGCATGTCGGGCCCCCGGGGTCACTCCCCCCTGGGGGCATGGACTTACCCGGCCACCTACTGTCCTTTCCTCGCACTCCCCCGGTTTGGCCCGCTGTGGGGCGCTACCCGGGGGCACCGGGAGCTCTCTGAGATTTAAAGGTTTTAGCCGGCCACAGATCCTATATAATGGGAAACCGCCCCGACTTTTTCCTTTGCCAGATCTATTTTTGCCCCGTGCCATAGAGAAAGCTTTTCCCTTTTGCGTTCCTCACCTATCCTTTTTTCCGACCCCCTGCTATGTCCCGACCACGAAACCTCTTTCCCCCTGTCCTGGGCCTTATTGCCTGTCCACGACAACGTCTACATTTTTTTAAATTTTGGGGACCCACACTCGCCCTTGGCCGCCATCGCAAACAAATTTCCCGCCAGTGGAAACGAACCCGGTAAAAACCGGTGAAAACCCCGGGGGTTTCTACCCTTAAAACTCCGCTCCCTGGGGGGACGGGTTAAAACCATCGCTTAACGGCGTTTCCAAGGATCCACTACCCTCTGCCGTAAAAAAAGCCGTCCGGGTTTCCCAACATCCCCCGGGGCCAAAATTGCCATGGACTTCATCACCCATCTGCCTCCCTCTACGGTTAATACGGTTATTTTGGTTTGGGAACTGACCGTTTTTTTTAAAAAGGCGACTTCATTCCCTTGCCCGTCCCCTTCTGCTCCTCGACTCGCCAAACTCTTTTTTTAAAAATAACTTTTTCCCTCTGCATGGGGCCCTTTCCCCTACATAAAAGCCCCCGGAAAGGGGGGTTCAATTCCCTCTCAAATTTTTGGGGAGGCCCCTGTTTCTACTAAAAAATTTTTAAATGGGTTTCTTCTTTCGAACCACCCGCAATCAAAAGGGGGAATTGGGGAGGGGTGAACCAAGTCTTTGGGGACCTATCTCCGCCACTTTTTAAACCGCAAGACAAGATTATTGGCCATTTTATTGCCATGGGCGGAGTTTTCATAAATTTTTCTGACCCCTGATTCCGCTTGGGGGGGATCCCCCCTTTTTCATCGTCTTCGGCGGGCATCCTCGCACCACACCTTCCGCGGGCCCCCTCCTCCCCGTGTCCCCTTTCATTGGAAAATCTGGTCCGCGACCCATTTTCCAATTTTGGGAAAGGGGAACCCCCCAATTCCCCTTCTCCCCGGCCCGCCCGAAAAGGGCCAAGCGGACAAAAGAGAAAGACCCCCTTTCCCTTTCCCTTTGGGTTTTGGGGATAAGGTTTTGGCTGCTGCCAGGGAGCCCTTTAAAATTTCCCCAGCCCACAAGCTGGGAGCTTAAACCCCTTTGAAGTCCTCTTTCGCACAATCGGGGGCCTACAAACTCCGGGTCCCTCCAACCCATTTTCCATCCCCCAAAAAACTTCCACGTCTCCCTACTGAAAACCCGGGCCTTCCCTTAAACCGGTTTTCCCCCCCTTTATGGTCCCCCCCCCTCCCGTAGCTGACTCCACCCAAAGTTTTGACCGTCAAAAAATTTTGGGCCCTGAAGACGGTTTGGGGGGGACCCCATTTTTTTTTTTGTTTTCTGGGAAAGGGGGGTTTGGGGCCGGAGGAAAGGTTGTGGGAGCCGGAGGAGAACATCCTGGATCGGGGTCTCTTGTCTAGGTTTATGTGGGCCAGAAAGAGGGGGAGGTCAAAGGGGAGGTACTGTTACGGGTGTCCCTGCGACCCCCGTGTCGGATGGAGAAGGTGAAGTGAACGATTCTGATCACAAAATACGTCTCCTGTAAGTCACTAAATGTAACTTCAGTGTAATTATTTGTATTTCTTCAGATCATCTACAGACAAAAATTCTACCACTATATCGTCACTGTATGGCAGTGTGACATGTCTGCAAAGCCTGTGTACACTGATTATCCACCACTATATGGTGACTGTATGGTGGTATTATATGTCTGTAGAATGCCTGTGTACAACTGTCACATGTGGTGGGTGTGTTTGGCCATGGTCTATTATTTGATCCTTGAGCAGTAACAGTTTTCGGTATTTATATTTCTTTTTTTTAGTAACAATCATTCATATTGTATATTTGCTCCATGTATAGGTGTATCACTTGGTGACTGTTATTTATAAGGTATTACACTGTCATACATAGATCAGCGCTTTGTCAGTGCTGATTTTTATTGTACAGTGACTGCTGAGGTGACACAGGATATATGTGTAATATGCGTAAAATTAGTGATAGGAATAGAAGTTTTTTTCTCTGTAAAAATACATGCCGCAGTTCACAATGTGGGGTGAAAAATGTTGTTTGAACGCAGCCTTACTGAGCAAAACCTAACACAAAGGGCCCGTGCCCCAGATGTTTTAGGACTAGGGTTGAGCGATTATTATCGACAAAGTTGAAATCGGCACAGTTTTTATGTTGATCGAAATTTTTAGATCATGCGATAATTTAGGTTAAAATCTGCGCATTTCTCTATTAAGATCGCGCCATTTTCGGCGCTTCCTGACATTTTGGCAGCCAGCAAACCCAGCTACAAATAGAGCAGGGTGAGATGGGTGTGCGACTTTCATGACTGGATGTGTATGGTTGCGATTGGCTGGAAAAAAACACATGACCTCGTTTTTACATAGAACAGCGTTTCCTGTTCAGCCTCAGTGTCTCTCAGCGTCTCAAAAGCAGAAGGACGTGCGCTCTGCTTGTGTCCAAACAGCTCAGCCCAAAAATTTAAACTATTTTTTCACAGAGAAAGCTCTACTGTTAGCTGTGATCCTACAACTTAGTTAGATTAGAGATTGGAAGATTTATGTTTGTTAGGGAAGAATTTTAAAGAGCATCTACCGCTGTAAAGTAACGGGGGAGCGGGGGGCCCCCGCGGGCGAACACAGACAAATCTATAAAAAAACTGGATAAAGTTCACCAAGACTTAGTGTAGACATTGCACTGCAATAGCTTTATTATTAACAGTTTTCTATTGAAATATTTCCTAAAAATTGGCAGCCTGAACTTATAAATTTGGAAAACACAACTTTTCTAGTAACTGCAGGTCTCTTTGTTAGGTTTCAAAACTCCACTTTAATTATCATATACATTTCAGATTAGGTTTTTCATTTTCAATTTTGCCCATTCCACCTTTGTTCATATATCCACCTTGTACTTAAATTAGAATCCAGCAATTTTTTAGTCAGCACAAAGGTTGATAGGTGCTAAAAATACCTTGTATTATCCGAATACATTACAGATACGTGTTTTTTGCACTTTGCCCAGTCCAGATTTGTTCATTGAGGCACCTTTCACTTAAATTGAATACAGCAATTTTGTAGTCACCACAGGTAATTGAAAGGTCCAAAAATACCTTTTATATCCGAATACATTACAGATACGTGTTTTTTGCACTTTTGCCCAGTCCAAAATTTGTTGATAGACCCAACTTGCAGTTAAAATTGAATCCAGCAATTGTGTAGTTACCACAGGTGAATTGATAGGTGCCAAAAAATACCTTTTATTATCCCAATACATTACAGATACGTGTTTTTTTTGCACTTTTGCCCAGTCCAGATTTGTTGATAGAGCCACCTTGCATTAAAAATTTGAATCCAGCAATTGTGTAGTTACCACAGGTGAATTGATAGGTTGCCAAAAAATACCTTTTATTATCCGAATACATTACGATACGTTTTTTTGACTTGGGGCACTACAGCTTTGTTCTTAAAAGGCACCTTGCATTTAAAGGAATCCCAGAAAATTTTTGTAGTCACCACAGGTGTTTTTAAAAGGTGCCAAAAAATTCCTTTTTATTATCTAAAATACTTTACTTATAGGGGTTTTTTTTGCACTTTTGCCCAGCCAAAATTTGTTGATAGGGGCCCCCTTTTGCATTTAAAATTTTAAACCCAGCAATTGTGCAGTTCCCAAAGGGTAATTGATGGGTAAAAAATTTCCCCTTGTTTTAAACCGAATACTTTAACAGAAAACGTTTTTTTTTGGACTTTGGGCACTCCCAGCTTTTTTCACTGAGGAAACCTTCCATTTTAAATGGGGGAATACAGAAAATTTTGTACCCACCAGGGGTAAATTTAAAAGGGGCCCCAAAAAAAAACCTTGTATTTTTGGGGAATTTACATTCAGATACGTTTTTTTCAACTTTGGCGCAGGCCACTTTGTTGAAAGATCTACTTTGCATTTTAAATTTAAAAATCAGCAATTTTGTAGTCCCCAAACAGGTGAATTGTTAGGTGCCAAAAAACCTTTTATTATCCGAATAAATTTCAGATACGGTTTTTTTTCATTTTTGGCCCCGGGCCAGCTTTGTTGATAGATCTACTTGCATTTTATTTTTTAAACCAGCAATTTTGTTTTGTTTTGAGGGTTTTTGGGAAAAAAAGCTGGTTTTGCCGCCCTTTTTAATAAAGACTTTCCAAAACTTTTCCCTCCCTTAAAAAATTTTTTTATATTTCTGAACAGGGAGGAAATGCAGGTGGTAAAAAAAACCAAAAGGGGGGGGTAGGACATGGGGAATTTGAGAGAGAAGGTGTTCCTTCCAGTGCCGGCGACAACACCTTTGGAAAAGGGGGATTCATTGCAAGGACCGTCGGGCCTGTCATGGGCGGGGTCGGGCCCCCCTTGAATCTCCGAAACGAACAGCATTCGAAAAACCCGGGCCCTTTTCATTTTGTTAATCCAAACTGCATCCAGCAGTCTTACCCCCTCGTCCTCCCAGTCACGCCACAAATGCCCGTCTTCAGCAACACCAGCATCCCCTCCAACATGAACAGCCCAAATGTCAACCTGTTTTTAAACCCCCCAAATGTGGATAATCCATTTTCTGAAGACCCCTTTGGGGTTTACAAAAATTGGGGGGGTTTTTTTTTTTGGGTCAGAAGGCATGTTTAAAAGATCAAGAAGCCAAAGAGGGTGTTTTCTCGGGTCTGACCCCAAAGGTTTTAAAATGCCATCCGAGGAGGAGAAGGGGAAAACCCTTTAATAAACAAAAAAAACCCCGGGCGGGCCCACAACGCCTTGCCGTTCCCCCCCTTTGCTTTTTAGCCCCCAGCTCCTGGATGCAAAAATCAGGACGAAAAAGTCACCTGTGTTGAAGATGAAAAAAGAGACATTGCGGATCCAACGTGGGGCTTTTCAGCAAATTTGCTTTCAAACGTTTTTCATGGAGAGGGGGGAAGACATGGGGGGTTTTCAGTACTTTTTCCCCCCAAAAAGGGGGAGGGGGGTCCCCAGAATCTGAGAAAATGATTCCGCCCGCCACGGTCAGCGCAAACCCCACCTCCTCGCTTATCGCCGTCAAAACTGCCCGCTGGCCCTTCTTTGAGCAAGCCTCTGATTCACCCCAGCGATGTCATATGCCCCTTTGCCGTAAACGCATAAGTAGAGGCAAGAACCTTAGGTGGTTAACCACCACCAACATGCCCTAGTCACATGCAGCGAATGCATGATTTGAAATGGAGGCAACACTTGGCCAAAAAAGGCCAACCGACGCCGGCCTCCAACCACTGTCACACCCTCTGTCTCCGCCTCCTCCTCCTCCGCCACCACCAAGCGTTCCTCAGCTGCCCATGCTCTCAGAGTCATGATCGGGGATCAGCCTCCGCTCACCCTCCACCGTCGCCCGAGTACCACCAGCACCACCAGAGACCCCATCCTACCCCTTCTCCCCCCCCCGGTTTTGATGACCCTGCACGCCGTACAGCGGCCAGTCTAGCAGCCCCCCTTCTGTCTTCCAGGTTTGGGAGCAAGCATTTCCCCCCGATATGCCCGGCATTGCCACCCTTTTGGCCTTGGAAATTTGCCTTTTCCCCGTCTGGTGGACACAGATTGGGTTCCGCCACGTCCATGGCCCTTGCCTGCCCCCAATACCAATGCCGAGCAGGCATTTCTTTGCCAAAAAGCCGTCCCTGCCCTGGCAAAGCCACGTGGTCTCTAAAATTTCAAAGCGTGTTGTCTGCATCTGGGGCCGGAAAAGTCCACTGACCACCGACACATGGACTAGTAAGCACGGCCAAGCTGCTATATCTCTGTGACAGCTCACTGGGGGAGCTGGGTGGATGTCTCTGGGGTGACGGTGGCTTTTCAGGGTCCCGGCGCACGCTCTTCAAAAACCGCAGGGAAAGGTGCATGGGTTCTTTCCCCCAAGGTCCTCTGTTGGCATCACGTGCCCAGAGAAACCCGGCCGTGTTGAAAATTAATCTGTCTGGAGACCGTCCCACACACAGGGCCCGTGGCTGTGGACGGGTCTCCGCAATGAAGACCGAGGCCTGGCTGGTGCCAGGAACCTTTTTGCCAGGCAAGGTGGTGAGCGATAACGGCGAAATCTGCTGGCCGCCCTTAAGACGGTTAGCTGGAGCACATCCCTTGCCTGGCACATGTCCATGAACCTTGTCGTCCAGAAATTTCTAAAGAGCTACCCGGGGCGGACTGCCTCTGAGGAAGGCTCGAAGTCTAAGTTCGCACTTCCGCCGGTCGCACCCTGGGTTCGTCCCGCCTGGTCTGCGTTGCAGCGTCAGCTCGGCCCTCCCCTCAACCGCTCATGTGACGTGGCAACAGGCTGTAATTCCACCCTGCTGCACACAAAAACAGTCAAAGGCCAGCTCACCATAAGACATAAGTCAGTCGGGGTCCATCCGTGCCAGTATGACCCTCCAGGGAAACGTCCTTGTGGTTATGGCAAATAGAGCGAAACACCCGGAATAATGACCCCAAATTTTTAAGTAAAATCTAGTTTTTTATTGATTCCATTAAAACAGCAACATCCAAGTCTGTAATAACGCGTTTCGGGTGGCACCACCCTTACTCAACCCATAGCAAACCAAACTAAACATTGCAATAAATACCTACTGGCATTAAAACAAAACGCTCACCTGTGTGCGTGTGGCCCTTTTTTTGCCCGGATCCCGGGTATTTAGTCCGGGTGCTAGAGTAAAGGGGAAATGACAAATGTCATGCGCACTCCTTCTGACCAGCCTAACCTGGCAAGGGCAAAGAAGGAAAAAACGGGGAAAATAATGTTACCCGTCAACGGGCAGTGCTTACAAAGGACATTATTGAAATGCCAAGGGAAATTACAATGCACGAGAGACAAAATAGCCCCCGAGGGGTTAATAAAATATTAAAACCCGGGGCCCGGACCCGAAAACAGATTGACACGAAACACCGGTGCAATAAAAAAAATGAAACACAAATGCGTATCGAAAAATCAACACAAATATCACATTTTTGGAAAGTACAACACACACATAAAAAAATAGAACCAAGATAGAAGTGAAAATAAAGTATTAATTTTTAAATCTAATGTTTGTATGTAATAAAAATGTCACTTGGTCAAGTGGTGACAGACCGATGCACTTTAAAAAAAAAAAAACAATAATAAGGGAAGTGTAAGAGATAATTAGAATGCCTTTAAAAGAAAAAAAAAAAATTGATTGAACAAAAGGCAGATTTTAGCAGGGTTGGAGAAGAAAAGGTCTAATTTATAAGGGAACATAATTTCCCACGTTTTGCTTTTGAGACCTCGGGGATGACTTTTTTAAGGAGAATATAAAAAACTTCTCGGTAAAGCAAGATCTGTGTGATATCACCCCCCCCTTGATACCCGTTGATTTTTTCATCCCAGTATGTCAATCCCCTATTTTCATTTTGTGAACCCTCCCGAATGAGGAGAATTAAAGGGTTCGTAGTATTTTTTGTAATGTCATTAAGATTTTTCTAAAATCAGTTTTTATCTTGCGAGAGGTGCTCCCAATAATTAAATTTGCAAAGTACATTTTGCAAAAACACTACTTTATATCTTTGAAATTTAATATATGTTTATCTTAAATTGCCTGTGCCCTCTTATTCAAAAAACAAAGTGAAAATGTACAAATTGACGGGTACGACATTTTTTGGATCCACACTATAAAATCCGCACATTTTAAGCCGGGTGGATTTTGTTTGGTACTGATAAAGGGTTTGGGAGAGGTAAGTTCCCTAATTTTTTGGGGTTTCCCCGGGGACAACTCTACGCCCCTAGAAAGAACAGTTTCTAAAAATCATCTTCCCAAAGATTGGGAGACATTTGAAAAAAAATTTTTTTTAACTTGATTAAATGACATTTTTTGACCAAACCGGGGTTAAATTTTGGGGAAAGTGAATTTTTTTTTGCTATACTGAAGGAAAATAAAAGTTTTTCCCTAGATTTCTTTTTTACGATGTCTTCTGCTCTCAATACAGCCCTTCGGGATCCCCCCTGGCTCTAGTCTGCTCTAAATTTTTCAAACTTTCCACTTCATAATCCGTGTAGAAGTGCATTACCCCGAGCTCGAGTTAGCTCCCCCACAGAATAGATTTGAGAGTATTTTTAAAATGAAAACTAAATAAGGAAATGGTTCCTGAGTTACTTTCCGATAATTTTTTGGTGTTTATAATCGGTTGGGATAACCTTTTAATGTTAGATCCAGAAAATTAAAATAAAGCTGGTGCATAAAAAAACGTGAAATTAATTTAAAGGGGATTATTGTTGAGATAACAAACAAATGATGTTATGGCAGATACATTGCCCTCCCAATGAAAAAGAGATCGCAATGTATCTCCATACCAGAGAGATACCCAAAAAAAAGGGATTCGCCAGAGTTAAGATAAATGGATCCCACCACCCCAAACCCCAAATTGGCAAGGGAGGGGGAAATTTTCCCCCCTGGGTACCCCCCGAAGTTTGCGAAAAATATTTTTTGTCAAAATTTTAAAAAAAAGTTAGACTGAGAAATTGATGACAGAAAAACAAAATGTACAAAAATCCCCTTTGATTGTTAAAGTTTTAAAATGAAAAATTTCAGACTAATATTTCTAATGATGCGGGAAAGGACGTGTAATGCTCAACTCGCAGGAAAACCAGCACAAATTGGGTACCCAAAAAAAACTTAAAAGACGCAAGAAGTCTCTATGTCCTGAGATGGCCAGGTAAGCGGGGGACCAAAGGGTTTTAATACCGCATCCCCCCTTGACACGTCTCTCAAAATAAAACCGATCCAGTACGATTGGCCATGGAGGTGACACAGACTTTAGTGTTTTTTGGCATCCGCAATAGGCCCTTTTTGGCAATCCACATAATTAATCAAAATTTTTTGTTGAGAAAGGGTGCCGAGCGAGAGGGCCCCCCGATAAGAAGCAATTCAATTTTTTCTTACGGGAACTTGGTCCTAAAATTGAAAAAACACATGGCTATCCGATAATAAATTTTTGCAGGAGGCATGTATCTTTCTTGTTCATAACAACAACAGTAACCCCCCCCCTTTTCATACATCTAATGGGAAATCATATTACAAAAAGTTGGGCTAAGGCAAGACTTTTTTTTTTTTGGGAAATTGGGAAATTTACAACGAATATATTTACATTTAGTAACCTTTTTCTCTCTCGATAAGAAGTTTTAAAGCGCCATGCAGATGTCGAGCGTTACAGGGTAAAAATTTGGATTAGACTCCTGAAATGCTTTTTTTTTTTGGGGGTTTTATAAACAAATTTCCTGTGGCTCACACATTCATTTAGAGAATTCCAAAAAGGGATTTTAAAACAGGGCCCAAATTTTTTTGTTCTTTTGGAAGGTAGAATTTTTTAAAGGTTTTATTTCCTTTTTTTTTTTTTGGCCTTTGTTTCATCAAAGATCTCTAGATGCATACCATTGGCAATCAGTTCTAAAATGACTTTGAGGGGTTAATTGTCGGACAAATCGATTTATGTCCTTTTAAATGGAAAAAAATTGAAAACTTTTTTAAAAACCAAATTCATGCCCAAAGGGTTTAAAATTGTTTCTTGTGAAGGGTAAGAAAAAAATGAAAATTTAGAAAATCTAGGTTTTTTTTTCATCTGGTCCAGGAATGCTTGTCTTTTTTTTTCTCTTTGCATCTACTCCGTGTTTTTCCCCCCTCCCCTCCTTTTGCTTTTTTTGAATTTTTTTTTTATTTTTTTGAATGCTGCTTTTTTTTCCGGTATAAGAGGGAGGTTTCTTTATGTTTGAGGAATTTTTTCTGTTGATTGCGTGACTTTCACCTGAAAAGATTCCATGGCCCCGAAACCCACCCTCTTTGATATTTTTGGGAGTCCATCTCTGGTCTCTGTTTGAGAATGGATCTGGGTAACCTGTTCAATTTTCTACGACCCCAATCAAAACTTGACTTGTTGATAAACATATAAATCCGCTGGTCTTATTTTTTTATTTCCAATGGACTCTCCATGGTGTCAATTGTGTTTTTCATCTCCAACATTGCTTCCCCCCATAGTTTTTGTTCTCTTGTAACATTGAAGTTCAAATTTCAAGCTGAAGATTTCCTTTGATTTGTTCCAATTTAATTTTTCGTATTTTACAATTAAAGTCAAAGATCAGGGGAAAAGGTAGTAAGTTTTTGGTTCCACTGGGGAACAAAATCTTGCGAAATACTTGGGGTTGGGAATCTTTTTTATTTGGAACCACCGGATCATTTTTTGGATATAAATTTGTTAAGGGGGAGTCCCCCATACCTCAGCTCCCGAAATTTTTAATTTTTCAAGTTCTTTAATTTCTGAGAAAAATCCCTTTTTAGAATAGATTTGCTGCTCCGATTTAATACACGGCTGTTTCTCCAACCGATTAACAGAACGGACTACTTGCAATTTTAGTTACAATTTTATCTTTTTTATTGCATGCAATTTTGGGTCGCAAAAAACCAAAAGTGATGGGTTTAAATATTTGCTAGACTGACTGGTAAGCACGGGAGAGAAAGCAACGCCCTTAATCACCTCGTAGCAATAGCCCACAAAAACACAAAGGCCAGCTCACCAAAAAAAAAAACATAACAGCGGGGCCATCCTGCCGGGATGACTCCAGAGAAACTCCTTTTTGGGTTTTGGCAATAGAGGGGTAAACAGCACCGGGGTAGATGACCCAAAAAGTAAGTAAAATCTAGCTTATTGAGTTTTATAAAAGCAGCACATCCAAGGTCGTACAGCAACCGCGTTTCGGGGGGCACCCCCCTTACTCATAGCATAGCAAACCAAACTAAACATGTGCAATAAATACCTACATGTGCATTAAAAACAATACGCTCACCTGTGTTGCGTGTGGCTCCATTGCTCCGGATACCGGTATGTGAGTTCCGGGTGCTAGGAGTGAAAGCGGAAATGACAAAATGTCATGCGCACTCGCTTGGCCTCCCCGTCAACCGTCTCATTGTTGACGTGGCAACAGGCTGTAATTCCACCCTCCACATGCTTCAGCGATTGTGGCAGCAGCGCAATGCCATTACGCAGTACGAAGTGACACATGGCCTGACAAGCAGCGGTGCGGACCTCGGGGTGTGGAGGCAGGTGAAAGAGCTCTGCACCATCCTTGCCAGTTTTGAAGAAGCCACCAAAATGGTCAGTGCGGACAAT
Source organism: Phyllomedusa bahiana (assembly GCA_025379985.1). Taxonomy (NCBI): domain Eukaryota; kingdom Metazoa; phylum Chordata; class Amphibia; order Anura; family Hylidae; genus Phyllomedusa; species Phyllomedusa bahiana. The sequence continues at coordinate 58,307 of JAODAL010003613.1, forward strand.
GCCCTTGTCAGCATGAGCATTGTGGTGATTTTAGTTCTGGAACGATCGTTGGACACTCTGAAACAAGAGGTCCCGCCAGCGACGGAGGAGGAGACGGACACAGATGCGGACACGGAGCCTTTCTCTCCGATAAATCCACAAGGCCCGAAAGTTTCACAATTTCATCGGTCTTCATTAGGCAGTGGTTCGGGGTCCAGAGCTAGTGCAAGGTGGCGCATCAGCTCTCAGGGTGCATCATCTCAGGCAAGTCAGGGCTGTGTTGAAGCTGTGCCGGAGGCAGCGGAGGAGGAGGAGGAGGAGGAGGAGGAGGAGGTATTCCTAGACACCGACGTTACCGACGTCCCTGCCTTGGAAAGAGGTTGGCGCGAATTTGAGGCGGAGGAGGAAGATGAGGAAGATCAGTTTGCTAGTGCCCCTCGACCCAGAGGCTTTGGAAATCAAGGCTCCATCTCTCACATGAGTGCTTGGATGCTCCATTTCCTCCAACATGATCCTCGCATTAAGGCCATCAAAATGAACAACAGTTACTGGGTGGCCACCCTCCTGGATCCCTGGTACAAAACAAAACTCAGCACTTTCCTTCCACCCACCCAAATAGAGAGTAAAATGCAGGAAATGGAGACCTTGCTGATTGATCAACTGGAGACATCTGTTGTGTCTGCTTCACGTTCTTCAAATGTCACGGTGGAACAACATCAGCGACGTGACAGCAGTAGAGTGCCAAGTAGCCGTAGCGGCAGCAGCAGCAGGCAAGGTGGCAAAAGCCTAATGGGTGACCTCTGGCAATCTTTATTTACCACCTCACCAACGCATGCAATGCAGGGCACACATCCAACACACAGAGACCAGCTTAAGATCATGGTGCACGACTATCTGCGTCTCAACACCGATGTTTTTGTATGTGTTCCGGACCCAATAGACTTCTGGGTATCCAAAATGGATGAATGGCCCGAGCTCGCTCGCCACGCCATAGAGGTGTTGTCCTGCCCAGCAGCCAGCGTCATATCTGAGCGGACCTTCAGCACAGCTGGAGGAGTCATTACAGACAAATGCATCCGGCTTTCCACAGATAATGTGGATCGTTTGACTTTCATCAAGATGAATCAGGCATGGATCTCTGATGATGTTGTGGCCCCAATTGCCGAGGTCACCGATTAGTTGCCGGTCTACTTCACATTCCTCTTCAAACAGAAATGGTCCTCTTGAAAACTTTTTTTTAAAATGATCATTTCTTACTGCAATTTTTATTCTCTTTTCCCAACAGTTCATTTTGCTGGTTTTGCTGTGAGGAGACTGTAAAAGACAGCAGGTTTCATGACAACACCGTATTCCATTTACTCACTTTATCTTAAGAAGTTTTCGCATTGTCAATGGTTTTGAGGTCATGTTGCTGTGAGATACAGCTATAATTATGGTCCTTTGGAACAGAAATGTGGCTTTTAAGTGGCATTTCTCCCTCACAATTTTTAATAGTGGCTGAGAAGTCATATTTATAATTTTTTTGGGGTCATGTTGCTGTGAGATACAGCAATAATCATGGTCCTTTGGAACAGAAATGTGGCTTTTAAGTGGCATTTCTCCTTCACAATTTTTAATAGTGGCTGAGAAGTCATATTTATAATTTTTTGGGGTCATGTTGCTGTGAGATACAGCAATAATCATGGTCCTTTGGAACAGAAATGTGGCTTCTAAGTGGCATTTATCCCTCACAATTTTTAACAGTGGCTGAGAAGTCATATTTATAATTTTTTGGGGTCATGTTGCTGTGAGATACAGCAATAATCATGGTCCTTTGGAACAGAAAGTGGCTTTTAGGCATTTCTCCTCCAATTTAATATGGTGAGAGTCATTAATTTTTTGGTCATGTTGCTGTAGTATAGCATAATCATGGTCCTTTGGAACGAATGTGCTTAAGTGGCATTCTCCACAATTTTTAACAGTGGTGAGAAGTCATTTTTTAATTTTTGGTATGCTGCTTTAAATGCAGCAATACTACAGATCCTAATCTAAAAAAATTTGATTCTAACAGACATTTGTTCTTCCAATGTCCAAATGGCTCAAGGTCATGCTTTGAATTTTTGGGGCATTTTGCTTGACATGCAGCTATATACAGGCCTATTATAAAAAAAATGTTGTTTCTAACAGACATTTGTTCTTCACAATTGTCAAAAGTGGCTCATGGGTCATGTTTTGAATTTTTGGAGGCATTTTGCTGTGACATGCAGCTATACTACAGGTCCTATTATAAAAAAAATGTTGTTTCTAACAGACATTTGTTCTTCACAATTGTCAAGAGTGGCTCAAGGGTGATGGTGCTGTCAGAAACAGGAATAGGTAGGACACTGTTAATGGACACATATTGCAAAATGACTTGTTTTTGCAAGATCTTTAACATAGCTATCAATCCCTGTATTGAGACATCCCATTTAATACAATTAAAAAAAGAGAAACAAAGACATGGTTGGATTCCATCCAATTTTAAAAATGTGTTTTCTAGAATTAAACTACTAAAAAACTTGCATGTACAAAATAGCTGGTAAAATAATTCCTCTGAATTGTACAAGGGAGGTACAGATGTAGGTTATTCAGAGGACATGGAGTATGGAGCACGGACAGAGAACAAAGTACAGAGACGTTGAGTAAAATGAGAAAAAGAATGCCAAGAAAAAGGGCACCTGGGTGGAACAGGAGCGTTAACCACCAGTATTTCCAAGTGAAGCTCAATTGGTCCGCACTCATACGGAGGGGCAAGCGCTACCCAGGACAAGGACAGTATATGTCAGTGAAACTAAAATGGTGGTTGAAAGACTCCTTTTTTCCAGCACTTTTTAATCTGGGGTCATGCAGGTTTGGGGCTCATGCTGTGGCCCAGGACAGGGATAGTCTATGTCCAGTGAAACTAAAATAGTGGTTGAAAGACTCCTTTTTCCGGCACTTTTTAAATCTGGGGGTCATGCAGGTTTGGGGCTCATGCTGCGTTCCAGGACAGGGATATTCAATGTCCAGTTCCAGTAAAATGATGGTTCAAATCATACTGCCTTCTGGCATTTTTTAATTTGTGGGTCATGCCGTTTAAGGCTCAAAATTATTTGCTGTGTACAAAGGGACAGATGGGATAGGGAATGGGTTGGAGCACGGACAGAGAACAAAGTACAGAGACAATTTCCTCCAGCACGTTGAGTAAAATGAGAAAAAGAATGCCAAGAAAAAGGGCACCTGGGTGGAACAGGAGCGTTAACCACCAGTATTTCCAAGTGAAGCTCAATTGGTCCGCACTCATACGGAGGGGCAAGCGCTACCCAGGACAAGGACAGTATATGTCCAGTGAAACTAAAATGGTGGTTGAAAGACTCCTTTTTCCGGCACTTTTTAATCTGGGGTCATGCAGGTTTGGGGCTCATGCTGTGGCCCAGGACAGGGATAGTCTATGTCCAGTGAAACTAAATTGGTGGTTGAAAGACTCCTTTTTCCGGCACTTTTTAAATCTGGGGGTCATGCAGGTTTGGGGCTCATGCTGCGTTCCAGGACAGGGATATTCAATGTCCAGTTCAAGTAAAATGATGGTTCAAATCATACTGCCTTCTGGCACTTTTTAATTTGTGGGTCATGCAGGTTTAAGGCTCATGCTGTGGTGCAAGACAGGGATAGTGAATGGTGTGTGATTTTTTTTTCTGTGGCTTTTATAACCTAAGTGTTGTGCCTAAGATGTAGCACGTATCCATTTGACTGTTGTGGATGTTAATTTCAGCTTCTCCAGCCCTGTTTGGGTGTAAGAATGAAGGTGTTGTTGCTCTCCCATAGACTTTAATGGTCATCGATCATAATCTACTATCGGACCATAGATATCTTGTCGATGATGGGTCGACTATCGACCATCGGACCGATGTCGGATGCCAACGTTATCGCTCCAAAACACTATATAGGACCTTAGGCAAAACTATCCGTGGCAAACCTTTGACAGATGTTACTAAAAAGGGGGCAAATCGGCTTGAATATAAACTTGAAACTGTTTGTTCCCTTGAAACCTTGAAGAGGAGCTTTAATGAAGTCCCCATTCTGGTTTAACTCGACCTCTCATGGCCCTTTATTATTGAAGTTGATGCCTCTGAAGTAGGAGTGGACGCAGCTCTGTTGCAAGGGTCCCCCTCTCTGACTAATCTTCACCCCTGTGCCTTTTTCCCACGAAAATTCTCACTGAAAATTTGCACTAAGAGTAATTATGATAGTGGGAATTGGGAACTTCTCACCATCAAGTGGGCATTTGAGGAGGGGCATCATTTTCTGGAGGGGCCTGGATATAAAATAACTGTGCACAGTCTGGGCCCAGGTTCAGTTTAACCTGAGGAAATCCTAGTCCATATATAAAAAGAATGATGATAAGAGACACACTGCAGGGCCTGAGTTTGCTGCAGGGGATAAATTTTGGCTTGCACCATATAATATGGAGGGAATTTGGCTGCAACTTGTAAGTTGGCTCCTAAATATATTGGTCCCTACTCCATTCTACAGGTTATCAATCCAGTCGTTTTTTGTTTCTGTCTCTTGACGACTTTCCAGATCCATAATGTCTTCCACAAATAGCTGCTCAAAAAGTATGCACGGTCCTTATGGTCATTGGTAGGAACACCCCTCCATTCCAGGTAGAGGGGGATCTAGAGTTCGAAGTTGAAAGTATAGTAAATTCCCGAAGAGTCAAAAATGCTTTTTGATATCTTGCACATTTGAGGGGGTATGGACCAGAGGAGTACACATGGGAACCTGCCTCCTCGATCCATGCCAATCGTTTAGTGAAGGAATTTCACAAATAATTCCCTTTAACTATTTTGTTCCAGCCTAAGCCAGGGTGCAGCTTGGTGTTTAATGGGTTAAGCACTTAAGCCAATCCCTGATTGCTGCAGGGATTTTAAACTTCATCCTGTCTGCCCGGCCCTGCTAGTGATTGTTTTTCGTGTCCTAGCTGTCTGTTTTGCTCTACTGTTTTGTTTTGCTGGTTCTCGGATTTTGGCTTGTATTTATGGTTACTCTCCCATTCTCTCCTTTGGTACTTTGCATACTCCTGGTTTGACCTCGGCCCGTATGACTATTCTCTATTTGTTTTTTGTGCCGTTAGTTTCTTGTTTGTTGTACATTTGTCTTCTATCTGTTTGGCACATGTTTTACTAGGTACAGTTCAGGTAGAGGTTTGAGCACGGGGTCGTCCTTTTCGGGGCAGGATAAGCCAGGGCGAGATTAGAGTGTCCCTTACAACTGGTTACTGGAAGTTCAGAATGGCCCCTCGTGGCAAAAAAACTGACTGAGGGTCTGAAAAAAAGAATTGTTGCTCCACATAAGATTGCAATCAGGCTTTCTTGTAGCACAGTTGGCCAAGACCGATAACATGGTTTAACAAAGACTGGTTCCACTCAAAAACAGGTCTTCACAGGTCGAAACAAGAAGTTGAGTGCTCTTTCGTGTCAGCATCATATCCAGAGATTGTCTTTTTAAAATAGACATACGAGTGCTGCCAGCATTGCTGCATTAGTTACAGGGGTGATGTTCAGCCTGTCAGTGCTCAGACTGTATTCTGCACACTGCATCAAATTGGTTCTAGAAGGAAACCTCTTCTATAGATGATGCACAAGGATGCCCGTAGATGGTTTGCTTAAGACAAGCAGACTAAGGACATGGATTACTGGAGAAATGTAATGTGGTCTAATGAGACCATTATAAACATATTTGGTTCAGATGGCTTGTCATGTATTGTGTGGCCATACAATCAGGTGAGGAGTGCAAAAGAAAAGTGTGTCTTCCTACAGTTCAATGATGTGGGGGGGTTGTCATGGTTTGGGACTGCAAGAATGCTGTCAGCTGTAGGGAGCTACATTTCATTGAGGGAACCATGAATGTACTGTGACATATTGCAGCAGAGCATGAAGTCCTCCCTTAGGAAAGTGGGCTGCATGGCAATTTTCCATCATGATAACCCCAAATACAGACACACCTCCAAGACCACCACTGCCTTGCTAAAGGAAAAAGAGGGTTATAAGGTGCTGGACGTGGCCATGAGCATGTCTCGGAAAAACCCAAACCCCAATTGAGCATCTGTGGGGATCATCAAATGGAGGTGGAAGGAGTGCTAATGTTTTCTAAACTATCACCAGCTCCATGCTGTCATCAAGGAGTTGTAGGAGAGGATCCTAGAGGTTGCAACCTGTGAAGCTCTAGTAAACTCCATGCCCAAGAGAGTTAAGTCAAGGCTGGAAAATAATTTTGTGTCCACACAAAATATTAATCATTTGGGATTCTCACTTTTGTTGCCAGTGGCCTTCGACATTTATGGCTGTGTGTTGAGTTTGAGGGCCACACACAATGTTTGATATGTTTATACATTGCTCTACACTGGGACCACTTTACATTGTATCAATAGTTTTCATATCTTGAGTGTTTGTCTTGATGAAAAGATATTGAAAAATGTGAAGGATGTACTCTACTTTTTGTGAGAAACTGTATGTTGCTGTTGGGCTGTTATTCCAGCTGCTGCTCCTCTTGCATGTCAAAGCTTGAACTGATCATTCTGAAAAGGACAATGCAGTGGTCTTATGTTTACTGCAGACCGATCATGTACACTACATGCATAATTATCAGTACTTTACATTGTATGCATAACAGTTCATTGCAATGTATGCATTAGTACATTTACATGTATGAATCACTTCATTGTTAGATATATTCATGGTGCCTAATTCAGAATACACTGAGTTGGAAAGTCTGAAATGAGGGCTCGTGTTGCCCTGTGTTTCAATCGCATCATGTATGCAAATAAGGGCCGAAGCCTGTAGCTATAAATCATGTTCAATGCTGTTGTTTTCCGATTTTCGCATGAGTAAGGTCTCCATAATTTCTGCCACCTTTTTGGCTAACTCATGGACATGGTGTGCATGGGTTTGTGTGTGTTTCAGGGCCATATAAACATTTTTAAACAGTTTTGGTTTCCCACATTTTGCTCAGATGTTGCTCTGGTTTTGCCTGGATGTTCCCCATATGGCCCCTAGATGTTGCATGGATATTCGAAAATGTTCCTCCTATGTGCCTTAGGTATGCCCCAGATGTGTCCTAGATGTCGGATGGTGTTCCCATGCAATCTGAAGGCAATTGACTACTGTGTGTACTTTCAATAAGCCAGAAAACACATGCAGAACTTTTTCCCCATAGACTTTACTGGGTTTGTCACAAATGTGGCTGAACTGCTCTCAAACTAACCAGAGAGCTATTAGCTATTTAAGCAACACTACTAATGAGCGTATAGATAACGCTTGGAGTATAGTACATTTCAAATGTTTTTGGAATCTCTCTTAAGGCTATGTTCACATGACGTAATTGTGGGGAGTACAGTACACCCCACAATTACACCGGGTGTTTGGGAGTCCGGCTGATCGGCGCGACTCCCATTATTCGCGTATTGTATGCCTGTTGAGAGGAGGCATAATCCATACTTCTCTTTGAGAATTATGGATTACCGTAAATTCGGCATGCATCTCGCTCTTATTAGAGGGCAAATACGACACAATGTGCCCATGTGAACATAGCCTAAGTAGCATGATGATAAATTGATGATATTTTTATTCACAAACACCAAATTAGCCTTAGCTCCGGTAACAGTATCACGTGTGGTTATGATAAAAACAATAATTGTTTTTGTAATACAGTTTTCTCTGGCTATGTGGTGGCTCTGGAGTGAAAATAATAGCAAAAATGGCTTCACATCTTTAACACTTCCTAAACTCTTATGCTAATTGAATATTTAATTGTGGTTCATGGTTTATGGAGAGAGGCCTAAATGTATGTACATTTTTGGTTTGATTTTCTTTTCTGTGTGAATGAGAATATGGTGAGAATTCCTATAACATCTTCAGAAATATATTTACTTAGAAAATTGGTTGATGTGTTTTCAGATACTTATTTCACCCATGTACATTGTATAGACATGACATTGGATGCATTAGACATGGCTTTATGGCGTTTCCTGGTCACATTAAGGGGTGGCTATGAATGATGATGTCTTAGATCCATGTAACCATGCATGAATCACTATGACATCATAGAACATTATATTAGGTGGTGCTGCATGGAATGTTCTTTGAGGGTTCTATGGAAGTGTTGAGAGTTGTAAGCATGCTGTGTCTGAACAATCCTGATCTGCTCATTAGTGCGTTTCTTTTATTTCTATCTTCTTCTTTCCCTCTATGTGGACCTGTGTTTCTGTTCTATCACCCTTCTGTTTTCATCTCCTGTCCATTTGTGATAAAATAGAGAAATTCTTAGCTGTGATTGTTTTACTGAATAACCAATGTTATTCTCTGACAGTTGCGATCTTCAAGTGGATTGGAATAATATGGGTGAAGAGTTTATATCGGTTAATTGAGTAAGGTCATGGATTATTGTCTAGTGTGAATGTTTGAGTGCAGGAATAATAGAGTGACAGTGCCATGTCATAGAGGCTGAACATAGACTTCATTATTATAAGACAGTAGTGTTATATCCACCAATAAGGGTGAGACGACAGCCATAGACTTGTACATCAGGAGAATGGGACATTGCTACATAGTGATTCTAAAAAGATTTGTTTCCACTGGACCTTTGTGTAACTATAACATAGTATTTAATATCTTGTGGTCCTTATCCATAATAAGAGCAGCGATCCTGCAGTAAGACCCTGTTTAGCCAAGGAGGTATAAGTGATAATATGCGTATCCCCCCATGCCACACACTATCACATAGCAGCCAAAGCCTTCACCAGGCCACATAGAGATGTCTAATGGAAGTCATTAGATTTTTCTTGGCAAATCCTACATTTTCTATTCAGCAATCTTATTTATATGGGGACTTGATGTTTCATGTCATTTTTTAATGCCTCCATGGGGCAACAAAAGCAGGATAGGTCCCCACCAAATGGATCCTATGAGATAAGCAGCATAAGAGGTGTCTGGCAGCCACTTATCTCACTCTCCTTCATTAAATATTATACATATAGGAGTTTTAAGATTTATGTAGCATAAACTTCAATCCAAAACTAAAGCATTCTTTTCACATTAACAGATTCCACCATCCAATAGAGCCAACATGATGCAGTAAGTAAATCTTCATTCTAGAAGAATTTTTGGGAGGGTGGGGGGACAGTTTATTGAGATCAAATTTTGTTATCAATGTAGCAAGAAATGACTTATTACTAAAGAAGCTGCTCAAAAGGGATAACATTTCTCATTAGAAAGAAGCACCACATTGGTGTGTAGAGAGTTATACAGCATGGTCACTCTACTGAAATGTAAATGTAACCCACACCTGGAAGAAAAGAGAGCCAGAGGTAAATATACATAAAGGATAAATATGGACAAAAAATTATAATTAACACAAACTTTATTAGTATGAGAAAAATATTAATGACAATATAAATAATCACAGACAAGTATCATCAGGACATAGTTCAAAATATATATAATAAGAGGCAATCAATAAAAAACATGTAGCACAAACATGAAGAACAAAAACTGGTTGATGTTCCAGTTGGTAGAAACTACAGACAATATAAAGGTACATGAGATATATACACAAGATATAAATATAAAGTTGTTCAGCTTAAGGGTATGTTCACACGATATACAGTACACGCCGCAGTACATCATGTGTTGCGCTAATAAGCGTGTACTCCTGTGGCGTGGGGGGGCCGGCGTCCGCGGCCCATAGACATGCTTTACTCGCGCACGTATTCACCGCAAAATATTTGACAAAGTCACTTTTCTCCCCACACAATTTTACAATAGATCCATTGGTCTCTATGAGTGCCATGGGTTACCGTATTGTGGGGGGTGCATTTCTGTGTATTAAGCGCCAGTATGGCGCGATAATACGCGGCAAAATATGCTCATAATATGCCGTGTGAACATATCCTTAGTGCAAGTAAGTAAGATAGGATACCACAGACAGCCGTAAGCTGTTGTCATGGAGGAAATGGCGTCAGGTCTATAGGCTGTGTTGTGTTTACTTAGTATATCAGAGTTTATGTTGCTCCTACTGTGTCTCTCTTTTTATATTACTTCTATGTATTAATACTATTTCTGTTATATATTATTAATAAATATCTGGGAATTCCTACTATTATAAATCCAAAAAAGCCTCCAAGTGGATGCTGAGTGTCAAAAATATAGGATTAGTACAATCAAAAATAATATCCAAAAATAGAACAATCACTTTTAAATATAACTTTTATCCTTAATTTCTTAAAGAATATAAAGAAAATCACAGTGAGAACACCAAAAAAGGTAAGACGAATTACTAGTGGAAGCAAACCTCTAAATACATGTAAAAATACAAGGAGCCCTGCTTTATGTCCCTACTTCAAGACCGGCTTACTACCTAATGCAGAGACCCCGCCCCGATAAGGGTGACACTGCAAAGATGAAAACACTACTTGTCCGCTGAACAAAAACACCCCTAAAATCTATTCACAAGTTTGGGAATAAAGGCCAATTATTCCACCCTAAATGTCAATCTAAAGTAATAGATATAGGGAAACAGTAGATTAGCAGGTAAAGGCTACACAATTTAGGACAGTATAACACTTAAATCTACACATTAATCCCCAAATGATATAATCCTACTATTACTACTTTCACTGCAGCTGAACAACTCAACACTAAGATCTCTATACGTGAACCATTATATTGTTTATAGTTTCTACCTACTTGTACATTCACCAGTTTTTGTTCTTAATGTTTGTGCTACATATTTTTACTTGATTTCTATTGTCACTTATGTTTCTGAACTTATGTCCTGTCTGATGCATTTTGTCTGTGTTTATTCTATCATCATTAATATTTTTGCCATTTTTAGTTAATGTTTCGGTTGAATATTTTTTTTCTCCACATTCTATTCTCTGAATATTAAACTTTCAAATGTTAAATGACCCCCCCCCCCCCCCCCCTATTCAAATCATAGTTCAAAGAAAAGACAGCTGACATTTATTGGATGTATTGTTCCTCAAGTCACATCTACTACTGTGTCTTGCAATGGGACTGTGAGTTATGGCATACCCAGAAAATTAATCTGCACACAGCTGTTTCCTCTAGTGCCAGAGTTAGATTACTGGTTGGCTTGGTGAGAGGATACAGATGTAGCTAAAAGAAGTCAAAGGTAACAGTGGTGATTACATGGCGAGGTCTACTTGCAGGAAGCCCCACAAATAAATTAAGTCTGAAGTGTTATATCGTGTAATGTTGCTTCTATAGAGATTTAAATGACATCACATGATAATTGTCGTCCACAGGAGCTCATTAGAGGGGGGGTCCTGATAAGAAAGATCTATCAGTGCAATGTATGCTAAACAGAACATTAGATGAAGGGGTCTATCTAAGTCCACTGTGATAGTGGTCTTATGTACTGAGATATAATGTACCAGAGCTCATGTGTAATTAATGGGGTTTATAGCAGAGCTTTACAATATTTCAAAGGGCTTCACTGCATTGGATGTAACTTCTTTTTTCTAGTCCCCATTCTTACAGGATTGATGGACGGCCAGATTGGGAGGTATGTATAATATTAATAATGTATTATCTTACAAGTCAGGGCATTGTGTGACCCAAGGGACTGTACAGGGTTATACAGCAGTTATAGTTATGTCATTGGGCTAAACATCATAACCCTGAACCTCTTCACCCGGCTTCTGGAGCCAATGTGAAAATTTGTTTACTGCTTTATAGAGTTGATGTGTTGTGCCAGTATTTATCAATTAAAGCTATATGACATTGCCAATTAGTGCAGGGTCACATAGTCACATGTAGATCAATGTCTCACATTAGTGACAAACAGTAAGTATCTTTAGAAGGTCCATATAGAAGGGGGAGAGGGTGGAGTATATTTTGTCAAGTTCTATATACAGGTGTCCCACAAGGGGCCTGTCCATACAATTTTTCTAGAATAATGATCCCTTTTTTAAATGTGACCACATCATTCAGGCTGTTTTATGTTCAGATGAGGCAGGCTATCGTTTGCAATGGGGGGGAGGTTATGAGATGGGAGAGAAGCCCCACCAGGATGGTTCTGTGTCTTTTTATTTAGATGTGGTAGGGTGATCCTGTCTCCTCCCCACAGTAGATAGCATTAAAAAAGCCTTGGTTGAGCAGCGGGCAAATTTTAAATGTGAAAGTCTGTCTCCCCTTACCAAGGGTGGAGCGGAGAGCGGGTTGGGGGCCGGCACCTCGCCGTACCTATAGACTATCATCTAGCGGTGCGTATACGCGTAGTAAGTGTCATGTCACTTATCCTTCCCGCGGCAGAATTCGCCGAGCAAGGGAGAGGAGACGTAATCCATAGTTCTTCTATTTTTTTTGAGAACTAGGGGATTACCATAATGACTGGGAACGTAATTGCAGCACATTTAATTTGCGCAGTATGGACTGAATTACAGGACTGAAATATGTCCCATTTTAAGCAGTTCGTGAACATAGCTTATTACAATCTAGTCGCTGCAGCCACTACACTTTTAATTATCAGGCCCGAGTATACAGGCCTCTTATGAGTATTTTCATTTTTATTGTGAAGACCCACAGCTTTTACATTATATAAGGGTCTTGTGTCATTTATATTTCAGGTTAATCATGTAATGCTGTGTCGAGTTACAAGTATTTAGGGTTATGTAATTGAACATGTTTAATTTGTTCCACACTCATAGGCCATTACATGATATGACCTTATAGTATCTCAAACAGACCTTTGACTATGGGTCGCACATACAGGTAAAGTCGGTGTGTGGTACATTACATGTACTTGACTGTGGAGGGAAGAGAATTGCTTTTCTTGCTCTCAGACAATTTAGCCTAGAAAAACAGTCCTTTCTGGACACCAGAAACCCACACAGGTTTCTCTAGCTCCATTATTCATGAGCTCTGTGGTCATGTCCTTAGAGATATTCACAAGCCTCAATTAAGAGTAGGGAACATATCTCTGACACCACCTCAGCTACCTTCAGACATGCATCATCAAAAATATGTTGATAGCTGGAGACAGTCTGGAGTTTTATTACACTTCCAGTGCCTCTCCTGAATAATACTGTTATTTCTTGGTCTTTTCTGCTCTCCTATCCCCTCCAGGACAAGGGCTACTGGAAGTAACTGCCCTGTAACCACCCCACTATTAATATAAATTTAAAAAAATTACTTTTACTGTGTTAGGATTTGATGGAGTTTGTTTTTTTAGATTAAGGGAAATTCCTGGAATTCTGCTGTATGTGATATGTGAATCATTGTCTTTCTTCTTTTATTCTGCAAAGAGGATGCGGAGAGTATGGTTCAAAGCCGTCGAATATTCATGGTAATAATCTCTTATTCGCAGCATTTCAGTATAAACATAAGATACAGGCATAGTCCTCCCCTGTGTCTAGTTGACATACAAGAGGAGCAAATGTTCCCTGGTCTGTTCTATGTATTTACCTTACTTAGTTGTTATAGATATATTTTCTATAGGTTCATGGTCTCCATTGTATAATGCTTCTCATGGAGCTGTGTTCTTCTATTCTATAGGTCGGCAAGATACGCATAAAAGTATCAAAGCGTCCAAGACTGATTAAGTAATGTAAGTTTAGAGAATAAGAAAGCTGAGTTTTCTTATTGTTCACCATCGGACATCCCACTAGTGACTACTGATGGGGGTTCTTGAATCAGAAAATATCTATAGTCTCCATGTTGTCATGTCTATGTTCTATCTCTAACAGTGAAGAAACGGAAGATGAAGTGAAGTAAGAAGAACCGAATGGTAAAAACACAAAGACTGAGGACATGATTGTGTAAGTAGAGTGATTATACATGAGTATGATTACATAGAAAAATAACAGATCAGTGATGATAGAAATGATGGATATAAAGCTGGTTCCATATGATACTGTATCCAGCCACAGAGATAAAAGCTCTGATGATGACAGTCATGTATCACACTTTATGTATTGGATACAATGAGGCCAGGCTCTCAACCTGGTGATTTGTTGAATCCTATAAGGATTATTTGCATCAGAAACCTTGAGAGAAATTGCTATAAGAATGATTGTGGGAACATAGATATAGGGGCCACAGTTATATACAAGGAAGCATGTCCTAGCTTTGAGAAGGGCTACCTCACAGGTAGATTCTACTGCCCTTACAGTCTCACTATTTCTATTACACATTTGATACTCCAGCAATTTCTTTGCTTCCCTCGCTGCTATGTGTTTTGCATACAAAGTAAGGGGGATACAGCAAATATTATGAGAAGGGAGCGGGTAAACATGGTAGCAGGGGTCTTCTGTCCTGGTTGTCTATTTACCTGGCACTGTTAGGTGGGACATTTGGATTCCATTCTTTCTTCTCTGTTCACACTCCATACACTCAACAAAATCATATGTTTTATTCCTTAAAGCAGAGTAATACAGAATATCTTCATCGACAGTTTTTTGCTTTTACAGACATGTTTGTCCAAAACATTTACTCCAAAGGATATAAGTAGAGCTTTTGGATTTAGTGAAGGGGGGGGGGAATAAAACAGGTCACTTGGTCAAATATGTCAATTGGTTGTAGATTATGAAGAAAATAGTTCCAATTGCCCTGAGTTATATTTCGTCTATGAAATTGGACCTGTCTTTAAAAGATTTGTTCAGATAGTTCCCATTATATGGAGGTTTTGGAAGTGGATTATGATACTGGATTTTATGTGGAGAAACATGGTGGGGTGCAGGAGAATTCAGAGTTTAGGCAATTACATATGGTTTTCTTAATATTACTGTATAAAACTTTTACACTAATGCCCTGAAAAGTCCTACATGTCATTCTATTATCCTCGTTTATTTCCCCAGAGGACAGATATGGCAGATGCCAGCATGGCCAGAGAGAGCGAAGAAGCTAAGGTAATCTAAGAACTTTCCTCTTATTGCTTATTGAGGAAGAATAACTTTTCTTAGGTCTCTAAAAATAAATTTCTATCATAACATTTTACCAGGATGGGAATATTATTCTAAAGATGCCCCTATAATGTCATCTCTAAAGTACTGCAGAATGTAGAAACTGAATCTATAACATAGCATGCACTGTAATGAGTGGTAAAGAGTCATCTAAACCAACGATGGGGACTCAAGTTGCCCCTTACTATGCTAACCTGCTGATATGGGCCTATGAACCTACTCATATCTCCTCAGGTCAAAATCCATTCTTAAAGAATATAATCTAGTTTAAACATTACACAGACAACCTTGTATTAATCATGGAAAGTCCAATGGATATCACCCCATCATTCCTTCCCTACTTTAACAACAACCCTTGGGGTCTAGAGTTCACAATGTCGTTTAGCAACACTGAGATTGTGTTCTTGGATCTGGTCCTCTATCATTATGAAGGAAAAATCTGACCAAGACACTATTTTATGAAAATATGATATCAAATAGCTATCTTAATTAAGAGTTTTCACCACAAGACAATGGTTGAGGAAGTATCCGTGGGAGTCAATTCGATGGTCAGAAAAAATTGTTACAACGAAAATGATTTCACTGATCACAAAATGATTTCACTGTTCAAGTTCACTGTTCAGTGTTTCTCAGTAAAAAGTTCCCTCAGAAAGGTTATCCTCTCAGCCTGGTTGCACAAGTTGAAGAAAGAGCCAAAAAATCCTCTCAAAAAGTCTACCTTCATTATTAAAGAAATGTAAAATGTCACCAAAAAAGCAGATTTTTCTTTTATAACCCCCTTCTCTCAACGTAATGATTGTACAACACTTACAGGCCACAATGTATGAAAACTTGGTCTAGGTCCTAAAATTCACTTTGTCCACTCATCTGATATTCAATTTTCTACTCATCTCTTAAAATCTCACATGATTCTTAATTTCTCTTTCATCCTCATGTGCAGGAATCACTATTTTTTCTTTTGTTCCTTTTTTGAAGGTGATCCTTTTTCTGCCTTACTATCAGCAAATTATTTAGTGAATCCATTTACTTTTTTGTTTTTTTTTTTTTTTTTGTTTGTACTCTAAGACCCGGTTCACACAGCTTATTCAAGCCGTAATTGTGGGACGGATTTCGCCCGTAATTACGGCTTGAATACGGAGCGGGACAGGGGTGGGGCGGGGGCACTGCCCGCCGGCCCCGTAGACTTTCATGTATCCATGGGAGTATCCCGCCAGGATAATGTGCATGTCCATTTCTCCGCCCGGCGGATTCGCAGAGCTAGCAGGAGAGACGGAATCCATAGTTCTCTATGAGAACCTGTGGATTACGATTAATGGCGGGATGCGTTCCAGCTGTATGTCAGCGCTGTACGGCGCGCAGTACGGCTGAAATCCAGTGCCCAAATAAGCCGTGTGAACTGGCCCTAATGTGCATCTGTTTTTTTTATCTTCACATGTTTAGCGCACTAAATTACTGATTGAGTGTTATACACTGTCTATTCTTTGGAATTTACCCATCAACTTTCGAACTATTTTGGAAAGTTTACTTGGGTTCATTACCTTGTGGCTGCACAATAAAGTTTCTTCTAACCCTTTGTTTTTCTCTCTTTAGTTAACAACTAAAGAAGTCAATTAAAGCTATTTTTTAACATGTTTTTAACTTTTTTTATACATGTTTCCCAATTCAAAAGGTTATGTTTCCTAATGTTCTACACATTTCACATTTATAAAGTTTTTCTTGTAACCTTTAACATTGTGATGTCATTATATGTAAAAGCTATTTAAGATGTTGGTTTCTAAGCTTTGTTCATTGCACCTGAGGAAGAGCGGCATGTACCCATGCAAAATGCGTATTTCTTTTATGCTTTATATTTTATATCTTTTATTGACTGTTTCTTGCTGAAATGAAAACTAAAATAATTTATTTGGGACATTTCCCGATTCCTATTTTGTCAGCTTCAGCTAAAAACTTTACTTTTATTGCGATTTCCATACTTACTGCTTGAACACCACCATAGGTCCATATCATATACCTCATCCAATTCATTCGAATAAAAGAAATTTTCTTATTTCTCTATGTTTCTTCTACAGATTCAGGCCGTTATTCAGGTAATCATCAAAAATCATAATATTCTTCTGATATTACAGTATTAGTCTTCTATACAATGAGCGTCAGGAATAGTCCTTGTGACATAGATGATATATATTGTACACTTCTGTATCAATGATTGTAACTGGAGATGTGTTTTCTTCTTTAGACGAAACAAATATAGGAAGAAGTTCCTCAGACGTCCACGGCTTGACACAATAATGTAAGTTTAGAAAATAAAAAGATGTCACCTTCTCCACTTATCCTGCCCCCTTTTATAGATATACAATAGATATACAATAGAACATAATATAGTTTTTTGCCCAACAAACTCTCTTCTCAAGAAAATAAAAAATGACAACTAATATCGCAGATAATAATATGTGTCCTGTACTGGGCGCAACAACATCTACTTTACCATCTACAGGAACACACTGTGCCTAATGTGACCCAACACAATTGTCCTGAGGCTACTGATAGGGAAAAGATATGATGTAGACAGGATTTTCTAATTACAGGCCTCTTCTATCCATATTAATCACAGTGTAAATCACCACAAGGATCTTAGACTTTATTCATTCAAAATGTCTCTACATTGCTAGAGACTACAATACAGATATAGTCATGAATTGTCAGATTAAATATCTATGTAATTGTATTTATGTGGTGTTCTGTTATATCTCTAATAGTGAAGAAGAAGAAGAAGAAGAGGAGGATGAAGTCATCATGTAAGTGATATATGGCTAGGTCTACAAAGCATAGGACAAAAAAACTTGTCGAAAACCAAAATAAAAAAAACACTTTGAAGCTGGGTTTTTTGTCCAAAGCAGCTGGGTTTCCAAAGAGCTTTTTGGGTAGTTTTTATTTTTTTTTTGAGGTTTTTGGCATGGTTTTTGGTGTGGTTTTTTGGGCAGCATTCAGGTGGTTTTCACTGGTTTTTAAATGTATGCAAAATTGATAGCCTTGTTTAAACATATGGGCGGTTTTTAAGTGTTTTTTTTTGTATTAAAGTCTATGTGGATGGTTTTCTGTTGGATTTTCAGCAGTTTCTAAATACTAAAACGGTCGAAAATCTGTCGGAAAAGCTGTGCAGTATAGACATAGCATAAGAAGATTATTATATATGTGATTACATGGGTTATTAGGTTCTGTATAGCATGGCCTCATTTACTATATACCTGTCTGTAGAGATAGAAGCTCCTGGTAGTCATGCAGTGTAATGTCTGTATATGGTTTCTGGTTTTGGGAACCAGTAATGAGTCTCCTCAGATTAAAACATGATGGGTTGTCCTCCTGAATGTTCTTCACAATACATAAATATACTTTACTTTCATCATTTGATAATCCAGAATGTTTGATAATCCAGCAATGGTTATGTCCTTTGATGCTTGATAAAAGCAATTTTATTATATTATTGGAAACATTAATAACACTTGTCATTCTGTAGAAAGAGCAGAAGGTCAAAAAAGACTGATAAATTATCAAAGTGTCATATTCTGAATAGAAAAGTCTTCTTCAGCAGATAAATACTGAACATGAGCTGTAGTCTCTCTTACCTTACAAATCCAGATATCTGCAGACTTGTCTGTAACATTCATGATTCTATGCGGATTTGTATTCTTCCATTATGGACACGTTAAATTATCGTGTCTGTGAGACTGAAAGATGTCATGTAAATGTGCCAAACATAGGAACAACAGATGTGTGCGCCCACATACGACCGGTACATAATTACTGTTGCATTATAAATCTATTTAGAACTATGTAAGCGCCAAGTGACAGAGGCGTCTCCCTAAGTGTTAAAAGCTCAACCTTTATCTTCCTAAGATCCGCCAGATCCACACCATAGAAATGTCACAGAACCTTCAGGGTGATATATATGGACTTGGCACCGGCTCGCCAGTTCTTTCACCTTTTCTAAGTGTAAAATGCACCCAAATGTATGAAACTGTCGCATCTGGGTTAACAAATATGGCGTGAGTTATGCCTTGTGTACCATCTTTTGCACATTGTTGCTGCATTTTTAGCGCATTTAAAAGTTTTGGAATACGACTGTTCATACATCTACAGAACAGGGTTACAACAGGTTTTTTGTCTCAAAGCACGGCAGAAAATTGGTGCAGCCCCATTCATACATGTCGTCCTGTGTGCCTAGCACCTCATACACAGCTTTATACAAGTGCTGAGTTACACCTTAACCCTCCTGGATGTATGGGTACGTCCTGGTGGCATTACGGAGTTGTGTAGCAGGATTGCAGGGCTATTTGCAGCTAACACTCATCAGTTACAGTGCGGAATGGAGTCAGCGCTATCCCACACTGTTTAACCCTTATTTGGTATCGCTGCATCTGAAAAAGTCTGATCTATTAAAATATAACATCAATTATCACGTACGCTGACACAGTAGAACATAAGAGATTACAAATGCAAAAATTGCGTTTTTTTTTGGTCATTTCATGTCCTATAGCAATTGGAATAAATTTAATCAAAAAAGTTGCATGTATTTCATACTGGTATCAATAAAAAGTACACTTCAGCATACAAAAAAATGTACCCTCACTCAAGTCCGTAGGTGTTAGTACAAAAAAATTATTGGTCACAGAAAATGGTGCGGCCAAAAATAGAAAATGTTTGGATTTTTTTTTAAGGTACCAAAACATAGCAAAAACCCTAAATGTTTGGTATTGCTGGATGCATATCTGTCACGGGACGGGGGTCGCAGGCCCACCCGTGGTCCCCGCACGAGCGGCACCGCTGCCCGCAGGTCGGCCGGTGGGCACGCTCACCCTGCCGGCTGAGTCCCCTCCTACTTACCCGGCCGCGCTCCTGCTGCAGCTCCAGTCTCCCGCTGCGCGCGTCCAAGCTCTCTAGGGCGCGCGCGCGCCGGCTCTGTAACATTTAAAGGGCCAGTGCACCGTTAATTGGATATTGCCGGTCACTGCCCATATTTAAGCCTGCCTCTTCCTGATTGTTGCCGGATCTTTAGTGCCATTTAGCCTATAGAGAAAGCGTTCCAAGCCTTGTTCTGATTTATCGTGTACCGTACCATTTGCTTCCGTTCCTCAACCACGCATCTTGCCGCCTGCCCTGACCTACTGCCTGTCCACGACCACGAACCATTGCCGTCTGTCCTGACCTCCTGCCTCTCCCCGACTATGAGCCTGCCTGACGATTCTGCACCACGCTACACCTCGGCTGCATCCGCAAGCAAGTCACGTCAGGGGTAGCGACCTGGTAGACTCCCGCCGCAGCAAGTCCATCCCGCTTTGCGGCGGGCTCTGGTGAAAACCGGGACCTACTCAGATTCCGCTCCCTGGCGTGGCTTACGCCATCGCTTGCAGTGGTCCAGAGGATCCACTATCTCCGACCGGGACAGAAAGATCCGGCCATGGATCCCGCCAAGGTGCCTCTGCCGCCCGACGCTGACCTCACCACTATTGTGGCTCAGCAGTCGCAACAGATCGCCCAGCAAGCCCAGCAACTCAGCCATCTCTCCGCCATGATGCAGCTGTTCCTGGCCACTCAGCAGCAGCAACCCGCTCCCGTGGCTCCCGCTGTTCCTTCGGTTCCGGCTCCGACCGCTGGTCCATGGCTCTGTCTGTCTATGCCGTCCAAATTCGATGGGGACTCCAAGGCCTGCAGGGGCTTTATCACCCAATGCTCCCTGCATATCGAATTAATGGGCAACCAATTTTCTACCGAACGGTCAAAGGTGGCGTTCGTGTTCAGACTTCTCTCTGGGAAAGCCCTGGTCTGGGCTACCCCCCTCTGGGACAGGGACGACCAGATCATGGCCAACCTTGCTTCATTCCTCATCGAGTTCAGGAGTGTTTTCGAGGAACCTGCCTGGGCTTCTTCTGCCGAGACCGCCTTGCTGAACCTGCGCCAAGGGGACTCATCTGTAGGCGACTATGCCGTACGTTTCCGCACTTTGGCTTCCGAGTTATCTTGGAATGAAGCGGCGTTAACTGCCACCTTCAAGAAGGGCCTCTCCAGCCGCGTCAAGGATGCCCTGTCAGCCCGGGACCTCCCGTCTTCCTTGAGTGACCTTATCTCCCTGGCCACTCGGATTGACATTCTCGGACGCCAGGAGGAACTCCGGCAAGAACGAGAACAGGCTAGACCCCGCCGTCTCCCTCGTCTGGCTCCAGTATTTCAAAGGCCGCCACAGTTGCCCTCTCCGCCTGCTGCTGAGGAGGCCATGGAAGTGGATAGAGACCACCTGTCTGCGCCGGAGCTAACCAGAAGACGTGTGGAGAATCTTTGCCTGTACTGTGGCCGTTCAGACCATTTTCGCAGATCCTGCCCACTGCACCCTCAGCGTCCGGGAAACGGGCGCACTTATGGTACGTAGGAGAGGCGTCCCTAGGTGAGAGCAAGCCCTCTCCTCACCTGACCATGCCCGTGATCGTTGGCATTGGGTCTGGTTCCCAGTTTCACGTTGCTGCCTTCCTGGACTCTGGGTCAGCTGGAAATTTCTTGGACGCTGCCCTGGTGTCCCAGCATAATCTCCCTGTGATCCGCCTGGAGAAGCCCCTACTCATCTCCTCTGTCAGTGGAGAGATTCTCAAGGATCCCATTTGGTTCTGCACTGAGCCTCTGGTCCTACAAGTAGGGGTTCTGCACAAGGAGAGACTTGCGTTTTACGTACTACCCCGTTCTTCCTCGTCCATTCTCCTGGGTCTCCCGTGGCTGCAGCGCCATGCTCCTGTGCTCGACTGGCAGACGGGCGAAGTCCTGAGTTGGGGTTCGGAGTGTCAGTCTCGCTGTTTGGTGGCACCTCGCCCGGTGCTTACCGCTTCTCCTGTGTCGTCTAAGCCTCTGACGGGCCTTCCAGCACCATATCAAGCCTTTGCAGACGTCTTCTCCGGGAAGCAAGCTGAGACATTGCCACCCCATCGCCCATATGACTGTCCTATTGATCTTCTGCCCGGGACGTCTCCTCCACGGGGCAGGGTTTACCCCCTGTCGGTACCTGAGACCTTGGTTATTTCCACCTATATCGAGGAGAATCTCCAGAAGGGGTTTATTCGCAAGTCCTCCTCTCCAGCTGGGGCCGGGTTCTTTTTCGTGGCTAAGAAGGACGGTACCCTACGTCCTTGCATAGACTATCGAGGCCTCAACAAGATCACGGTAAAGAACCGCTATCCTCTGCCCCTGATCACGGAGCTTTTTGACCGGCTACGAGGCGCCAAGATCTTTACTAAACTGGACCTGTGAGGGGCTTATAACCTCATACGGATACGTGAGAGCGATGAATGGAAGACCGCCTTCAACACCCACGACGGGCACTTCGATTACCTGGTCATGCCCTTCGGGCTCTGCAATGCCCCAGCCGTCTTCCAAGAATTTGTCAATGACATCTTCCGGGACCTCCTGTACACGTGCGTGGTTGTCTACCTAGACGACATTCTGGTGTTCTCCCCCGCCCTTGAGTCACATCAAGTTCACGTACGACAGGTCCTCAGACGTCTAAGGGCCAACTGCCTCTATGCCAAGCTCGAGAAGTGTCTGTTCCATCAGCAGAGCCTACCGTTCCTCGGCTACATCATTTCCGACAGGGGCCTGCAGATGAATCCCACTAAGTTGTCTGCTGTCCTACAGTGGCCAATCCAAAGCTCTGGCCACCAGCGGCAGAAGAAGCCTTTACCAAGTTAAAGTCTGCCTTCGCCTCTGCGCCTGTGCTCTCCCGGCCAGATACTGAGAAACCATTTTTCCTCGAGGTCGACGCCTCCTCAGTGGGGGCCGGGGCCGTACTCTCCCAGAAAGGGCCCAAAGGCAAGACCCTCACTTGTGGTTTTTTCTCTAAAAGTTTTTCCTCTGCAGAAAGGAATTACTCTATCGGTGACCGGGAGTTACTGGGCATCAAGCTCGCTCTGGAGGAGTGGCGGTATCTCTTGGAGGGGGCTCGTCACCCAGTCAGCATTTATACCGACCATAAAAACCTGCTATATCTCCAGACTGCTCAACGCTTAAATCCACACCAGGCTCGTTGGTCCCTCTTCTTTTCCCGGTTTAATTTTCTCATTCATTTTCGCCCTGCGGAACGAAATGTCAAGGCCGACGCTCTCTCCCGGGCTTCGGATGTGACTGGGGACGAGTCCACTTCTCGGCACATTATCCCTCCAGAACGGCACATCTCTGCCGCGCCAGTAGACCTACAACGCATTCCTCCCGGCAAGACATACGTTCGCCCAGCTCTTCGGAAGAAGATATTGTCATGGGGTCATTGCTCCCTCCTTCCTCTGGCAACACCATGATCTGGGTGGTTACAGACCGGTTTTCAAAAATGTCTCACTTTATTCCTCTGCCGGGTCTACCCTCAGCCCCTCGCCTTGCCAGTCTATTTTTTCTACATATTTTTCGGCTGCATGGGCTTCCTCGGCACATAGTGTCGGACCGGGGCGTCCAATTTGTCTCCAGATTCTGGCGCTCCCTCTGCAACCAACTACAAGTGAAACTGGACTTTTCTTTGGCCTACCACCCCCAGTCCAATGGGCAGGTAGAGAAAGTGAACCAGACCCTAGGCTGCTACCTGCGCCACTTTGTCTCCGCGTGCCAGGATGATTGGTCCAGCTTGTTGCCCTGGGCCGAGTTTTCCTATAACTCATTGGACTCGGAGTCTGCTGGAGCTGCTCCTTTCTTTATTGTCTACGGGCGACATCCCCACCCCCTTTCTGTGCCCTCTGAGGTCCCTGCTGTGGAGGAGCTGGTCCAGGACCTGACAGCTATCTGGAAGCAGACGCACCATTCTCTACTCCAGGCTTCTGCCCACACCAAGGCACAAGCCGACAAAAAGCGAAGACCCCCACCGACCTTCTCTCCAGGTGACAAGGTCGGCTAAATATATACGTTTCAAGGTTCCCAGCTATAAGCTGGGTCCCCAGTTCCTGGGTCTATTCGAGGTGCTTCCGCACATTAATCCAGGAGCATACAAGCTCCGCCTTCCTCCCACTAAGAGGGTCCCGAACTCCTTCCATGTCTCTCTTCTAAAACCGGTCATCCTAAATCGCTTCTCTCGGGTACTTGCTCCTCCCACTCCTGAGGCCGATGCCACCGATGTCTTTACGGTAAAGGAGATTCCAGATGTGAAGACGGTCAGAGGGAAGCGGTTTTTTCTCATTGACTGGAAGGGGTTCGGGCCCAAAGAGAGGTCCTGGGAGCCAGAGGACAATATTCTGGATCGTAACATCATTCAGAAGTTCCTCCAGGCCAGAAAGAGGGGGAGGCCGAAGGGGGGGGGGGGCGGGCAGGCCGGGCGGGGGGCACGCTCACCCTGCCGGCCGAGTCCCCTCCTCCTTACCCGGCCGCGCTCCTGCTGCAGCTCCAGTCTGCCGGCGTGCGTGTCCCCGCTCTCTAGGGAGAGCTCGACGGATCTGTGAAAATTAAAGGGCCAGTGAACCGGTAATTGGGTATTGCAAGTCACTCCCCTTATTTAAGCCTGCCTCTTCCTGAGTCTTGAAGCCGGATCTTTAGTGCCATTTAGCCTATAGAGAAAGTGTTCCAAGCCTTGTTCTGATTTATCGTGTACCATACCATTTGCTTCCGTTCCTCGACCACGCATCTTGCCGCCTGCCCTGACCTACTGCCTGTCCAAGACCACGAACCATTGCCGCCTGTCCTGACCTCCTGCCTCTCCCCGACTACGAGCGTGCCTGACGATTCTGCACCACGCTACACCTCGGCTGCCTCCACAAGCAAGTCACGTCATGGGTAGCAACCTGGTAGACTCCCGCCGCAGCAAGTCCATCCCGCTTTGCGACGGGCTCTGGTGAAAACCGGGACCTACTTAGATTCCACTCCCTGGCGTGGTTTACGCCATCGCTTGCGGTGGTCCAGAGGATCCACTATCTCCGACCGTGACAATATCAACCTGTATAATACAGATAACACATCATTTATACTAAAGATTGAACTCCATAAAAACAAAACACCTGCAAGCATGGGGCAAGTACGTTTCTTTTCACATTTCACCCCACTTAGAATTTTTTTGCGGTTTCCCATTATATTCTATGGCACAGTGTATGATACCACTAGAAAGTACATCTTGTCCTGCAAACTAAAAGCCCTCATATGTCTATGTAGATGAAAAAATAAAATGTTATGGCGCCTGGAAGGCAGGGAGGAGAAAAATGAAGGCTCATATTTTTTTTTCTTTGTAAGGGTTAATGGGTTAAACCATATGGTTATAATCCCAAGAAGTCTATGGGACATATTACTCCTCCACCAGAGTTATCCCAGTCAGGTGCCACATTATACAAGTATTTTAGTGACCACAATACAGATCTGTTCATGGATAAATTCAGTGTCAGGAGAAGTATCAGCATAATTTTATATATGTGATGTCCTATGTGCTATCTCTAATAGAGAAGAAAATGAAGAGGAACAGCAAGAAACAAGAGGAAATATAAATACAGAAGAAACATCGATGGAGGAATTGACTGTGTAAGCCATTTTCTGATGCCAATAACTTTTTTGCTCTATGACCTGAGTGAGTACTTGTATTTTGCAGGAAAAAATTTACTTTTTATTGAGACTATTTACAGGTAAATATGACTTTTTTATAACTTTTTAGTCCAAGTTTTTGTGGCAGCACAAAATATACAATTTAAGGGCTGGGCTTTTATTTTTTGATAGCATTTGCCATTTGGGATGAATAAGGTTCTGTTTTCATAGATTGGATGTTTACGGATGTGGCAATACCAATTATGTTTCTTTTTTCTCTTTTGATTTTAATTTGTATAATGGAAAATGAGAAAACTTTTAGGGTCTCATGTATGAAAACTGTCTAGGTCTAAGACTATTTTTGTTGCCCACAGCAACAAATCAAAGCTCCCCTTTAATTTCATATAGTTGTCACGTTCCATGCTACGGTCCCCATTCTGGGCTGTGGACATGGCCTATTCTTACTTCTGTCCTCTCCTTATGCTGCGATCTCTGCTGTGAACCACGGACATGCCTGTGTTCCTGTCACAGCTCTGGTTCCTGCTTTGTTTCCTCTCATGGTCTTGGTGTTGTGTCCTGTTTATGCTTTGCACTTTGGCCTCCATCTTGCCTTCCCTTTTTTCCTCTGTTTGTTTTTTGTCTCTATGTCTATCCTGTTCTGTACCTGCATGTCTCAACACCTAGTCTGCTATATCTTGTCCCTATTCTTGTCGGTGCCTAGCATTGGCACTTCTGGCTTGTCTGGTCACCTGCTACTGCTGGGGACTGCTCTGTGGTCACACCTCGCAGCAGTTGGGGAAGCCATCGTTACCATAAAAGGCTGTATGAAGATGCCCGACGGCCACTTAGTTATGCCCCCTAGGATCAAGCCCGGCAATGGTCCACTGCAGTGGTTCACCTTCCCGCTTTACCCGTTCACCCGTTACAATAGTGCTCTGAAACAATTAAAGGGGAGCTCTGATCAGTTGTTCTGGGCAACAAAGAATTTCTTAGATCTAGACAGTTTTCATTCATGAGGCCCCTAGTTTTTTTTCAAATTTTTTATATTTTTAAAACTTTTAAATTTGTTTTAATTATATTTTTAGAAGTATCAGCATAATTTTATATATGTGATGTCCTATGTTCTATCTCTAATAGAGAAGAAAATGAAGAGGAGCAGCAAGAAACAGGAGAAAATATAAAGACAGAAAAAACATTGATGGAGGAAGAGACTGTGTAAGCTATTTGAGTACTTGTATTTTGCAGGAAAAAAATTACTTTTTATTGCCACTATTTATAGCTAAATATGACATTTTAATCATTTTTTATTCCAAGTTTTTGTGGCAGCACAAAATATACAATTTAGGAGCTGGGTTTATATTTTTTATAGCCTTTCATTTGGGATGAATAAGGTTCTGTTTTGATAGACCGGATGTTTACAGATGTGGCAATACCAATTATGTTTCTTTTTTCTATTTTGATTTTAATTTGTATAATGGAAAATGAGAAAACTTTTAGGGTCTCATGTATGAAAACTGACTAGGTTTAAGACTATTTTTGTTGCCCACAGCAACAAATCAAAGCTCCCCTTTAATTTCATATAGTTGTCACGTTCCATGCTGTGGTCCCCATTCTGGGGCGTGGACATGGCCGTGTTCTTACTTATGTCCTCTCCTTATGACGCAGTCTCTGCTGTGAACTACGGACGTGCCTGTGTTCCTGTCGCAGCTTTGGTTTCTATTGCAGCGCTGCTGTCACCGTGAACTCACCTGTTGCCACTACGCGCTGCTTGTCTGCTTACCTGTTTGCGGTTGCTGTGCAGCTTTTCCCCACGATGGCCTTTCTGCTCCTCCTTCATGTGGCTGCTGCCCTATTTCCTCTTGCTCTTTAGAGAAGCGCGGCCACATCCTCCTCTCATTCCCACAGTGTGCAGCAGGGTTGGGCTTCCTCTGCCAATCCCCTTCCACCTATGTGGTTATAAGGCTGCTCCTCCCCACACTCCCTGCCTGATCCTTGTTGTGTTGTGTTAGTGTTGTGTCTTGTTAGTATTAGTGTTCTGTTGCTGTCCTTGTTGGAACTTATATGTTGTTTGTATTTTTAAAACTTTTAAATTTGTTTTACTTATATTTTTAGTCCCCCTATGGTGCATAATTATTAGAGGATGTGAACGCTTTTACACTCTTCTGAACTACTAATGTACAGCAGAGCAGCACACAAGATGTAAGGCCTGGAGGACTTCAATAGGAAATTACAAAGTGAAGGGATGCATGACATCTAAATAGTTAAATTGCCTGTATTGGAGTCATCACTGTTCCCAGGTGTTGGAGGTGGGAGTCAGCTGTATGGCCCAGCTCCAGAGCCGGCTTCACACTGCCTTCCTGACATTATGATGTACATGTATGTCAAATGTCAGGAGGAGGTTAACATCAAATAACGTGATATCTATGTAAATGAGAACGGAGCTGACTTTATAGGAGTTTATCTTTATTAAGGTATTCAGATTATAGGGACCTCATTAATGTTTGTCTCCAGTCCAGTTCTTAATGGTTTCCTTTAATGGGATATTTGATATGATTTATATGTCAGGGAGGAAATATCAGACAAGGAGCAGAGACACCAGATGTATATATAGTGTGTCCACATATAATGGACTAGAGATAGTTATAATTATTGGGATCTGATCATATGTCATATATTGTATTTTTCTTTCTGGATTTGTAGAAGACCAATTGGCTGGTTCAGGAGGTGGCTGAGAAACATGTGAGTAATAGAAGGACATAATATCTTCCTCACTTGCCAGTTTTCTTCTTCTGCTAATCTTTACTATATATTATAATACATTATTACTTCTTATGAGTCACACATAGTTGACATGAGAGATACAATGTTAGTCAGAACATGAGAGGACTCAAAAAGTCAGCTAGAGACCTGGAGAAGGTCACAGAGGGCCCATACATATCCTACTGCAGAAAACAGGGAATGGAGCTGCTGTCAGATGTCAGCCTCTCTGTTCTGTCCTTCAGTCACTGATGTTTCCTTATCGATGTCATTGGGAGAAATGGGACAGGTAGAAGTAACAAATCTGATAATATCTCCATGTAAGAGCGTAGAGCTGGGAATCCATCACTCTTCTCTATTTCTCACATGTGACTTGCTTCTTGAAGTAACATTAGGTGGTTCAATTATTTGGTTTTATTTCTCTGCAGTGGAAACAGAGGAACAGAGAAGAAGAGACGTCCATTGAGGTAAATACTGATATATTGATAAATGACTGACGGCCCAGAGAAGCAGATACATGATTTATTGTACATTTGTGGGATAATTAGAAATAATAAAGGAATTCTCCCAGACATAAGATCAGTGGGGGAGGGGTCAGGATTCCTTCCATGAATCAGCAAATGTCTGTTAGACAATATAAGCTTGAAGGGGTCGTCAAAGAGTTTTACAAATGAAAACAACTGTAGTAAATGTCATCAATTACAGAAACAAGGGTTAGACTGGGATCACTTCTGTATTTGTGCACGTGCTGCACATATTTATCTGAATACCAGCAGAAAGGTCTTTAGATGAACAGTGATGGAAATTATTATTTGATCCCTTGCTGATTGTGTAAATTTACCCACTGACAAAGGCATGAAAAGTCTATAATTTTAAAGTTAGGTTAATTTTAACATTAAAAGATAGAATATCAAAAATAAAATCCGGAAAATCACATTGTATAAATGATATAAAGTTATATGCATTTTCTAGTGAGAAATAAGTATTTGATCCCTCGGGAAAATAAGACTTAATACTTGATGGCAAAACCCTTTTTGGCAAGCACAGCAGACAGATGTTTTCTGTAGTTGATGATGAGGTTTACGCACATGTAAGGAGGAATTTTGGTCCACTACTCTTTGCAGATCCATCTCTAAATCATTAAGATTTTGAGGCTGTCACTTGGCAATTGGGAGCTTCAACTCTCTCCATAAGTTTTCTATGGGATTAAGGTCTGGAGACTGGCTAGGCCACTCCATGACCTTAATGAGTTTCTTTTTGAGCCACACCTTTCTTGCCTTTGCTGTATGTTTTGGGTCATTGTCTTGCTGGAAGACCCAGCCATGACCCATTTTTAATGTCCTGGTGGAGGGAAAGAGGTTGTCACTCAGGATTTTACGGTACATGGCTCTATCCATTCTCCCATTGATGTGGTGAAGTAGTCCTGTGCCCTTAGCAGGAAAACACCTGCCATGCTTGACAGTGGGGATGGTGTTCTTTGGGTCATAGGCAGCATTTCTCTTCCTCCAAAATCGGTGAATTGAGTTAATGCCACAGATCTCAATTTTTGTCTCATCTGACAACAGCACCTTCTCCCAAATACTCACAGAATCATCCAGGTGTTCATTGGCAAACTTCAGACAGGCCAGCACATGTGCCTTCTTGAGCAGGGGGACCTTCCGTGCACTGCAGGATTTTAAATCATTACGGCATAATGTGTTACCAATGGTTTGCTTGGTGACTGAGGTCAAAGCTGCCTTGAGATCATTAAAAAGATCCCCCCATGTAGTTTTAGGCTGATCTCTCACTTTCCTCATGATCAAGGATACCCCATGAGGTGAGATGTTGCAAGATGCCCCAGATCGTTGACAGTCATTTTGTATTTCTTCCATTTCTTCTATTGCACCAACAATTGTCTCCTTCTCAACTAGAGTCTTACTTATGGTTTTGTAGCCCATTCCAGCTTTGTGCAGGTCTATGATCTTGTCCCTGACACCCTTAGAAAGCTCTTTGGTCTTGCCCATGTAACAGAAGTTAGAAGCTGACTAATTACTAAAATCTGTTGACAGCAGTCTTTTATAAAGGTGAGTATTTAAGACAGCTGTCTTTAACACAGGTAAAGAGTTGATTAGGAGCGTCTAACTAGTCTGTAGGAGCCAGAATTCTTAATGGTTGGTAGAGGATCAAATACTTATTTCTCTCAGTGAAATGCAAATAAATTTATATAATTTATACAATGTGATTTTCTGGATTTTATTTTGGATACTATATCTATAGATGGGCGAATTGATTCTAACGAAGTGGAATTCGTTTAGAATTTCAGGAAAATTTCGGTTCGGAACGAAGTCGAAGTTTGGGGGACTTCGGGTGAACGAAGTGTGCTTTTGATTGATAAAATGGCTGCGAGCACATGGCGTTACATGGGGCAAAGCACTCTGGGAGGAAGAAGGGCATAGCCTGCATGACATGTGCAGAGATGAAGCCAATCAGAGACCGGCGGGATTCTGACGTCACTGCACTATATAAGTCCGGGCACGACGCTGGGAACTCACACTCCTCTCACTGTACTGATTAGGGAAGGTGCTGCCGCGGCTGCTTGTAGTAGCTCTTACTGAAGAACTGATTTTTATACAGCGATTTTTGGGGGCTGTCTCAGCTTTTCTCAGAGAATGCTTCTCTTAACGTTCTATTTCTGATTTTTTTGGGTATTGGATCTGAAGTCCAGTGTGCGTCCAATGCAGCTGCATATACATTTTAATGCTATCTGCTCACAGCACATTGAATATCCAAGGGGGATCTAAGCCTGTTCCTGTTGTATTCATTTAAAGAAACAGCGTTTTTACAATACAAATACCACTTCATTTTTGGCTGCTCAATTCTTTTGCGCAATTTACATCCAGGGGTTACTTAAGCGTTGTTCTGCTGTTGTGGTGATTAAAAGAAACCGTCTTTTTCACCGCCAAAAAATACATTTTTCCTTTTTGGGCCCTAATTCAAAAAGCGGGGGGTTAAATTTTAAATTTTTTTTTTTTTTGTTTTTTAGTTTTAAAAAAAAACACCCCACTGTAACACGTTTACAAAGCTTTTGTTTGGGGTTGTAATTTTTTGGCCCAAAAATTTTACATCCGGGGGTTTAAATTTTTAAGGTTGTTTTCGCTGTGGTGGCAAAAATAAACTTTCTTTCCCCCCCCCAAAAAAATTTAAATTTTTCCTTTTACCCAAATTTCCCAAAGGAAAGGTTTAAAATTAAAATTTTTTTTCCCTTTGTTTGTAGCGAAAAGAAAAAAACGCCATTGAAACTTCGTAAAAGCTCGTAGTTTTGGTTGCTAAATTTTTTCCCGGAAATTTACATCCGGGGGAAAAATTTTTAAGCGTTGTTTTTGCAGTTTTTATTTAGTAAAAAAAATTTGTTTTTTCACCCCCCAAAGAAAAAAATTTTGAAAAAAAAATTTTATATCCAAAAGGGTTTAAATTTAAAGGGCCTTTTTGGGCTTTTATATTCAGTAAAAACAAAAGGGTTTTTTTGGGGAATTAAAGTCAATTTTTCCTCCCCATTGTGGGCGAAAATTTAAAAACCAAGGTTTCCCCAAGTTTCTTAGGGGGTTCTTTTGGAGTAAAATACGGGGTTTTTTGTTTTATTTTCATTTTTACAGATATCTACAAAAAAAGGGTTTTGGAAAATTTTAGAAAAAAACAGAAATTTTCGGGACAGGGGGGAGGTGGCAAGGTCTTCCCCTGGGGAGGGGCAGAGGCAAAAAACATTCCGGGCCCCGGGTTTTCCCCGGCACAGAAAGGGGGACGTGGCAGCAGGGGGTCACCCCGGTAAAGGCCAAAAACTGCCGCTGTATCTAGGGGCCCGTGGGCTGACTAGAAACCCCAAATGGTTCTTTGGGGGGTTTTTGACTAGGTATCCACTTCCTCCCAAAATGAATCTGAAAAAACCCAGCCAAGTGTCAGTGGGAAGGGCAGACCCCCTTAGTTGGCAGGGCCGGGAAAACGGGGGTCAGGGGCCCCCTAAACCCGTCCTAAACCAGTCTCCCCCCTTTCCGGTTCCCTCACCCAAAGGAGTTTCTACTAGTGGTCTGGGCTCAGCCCCAAACTATATAGCGGGGATGAAAAAAATTTTTGAGGAGGGCAGTCAGCAGCTATTTGGCCCAGCGAAGAAAGGGGGCCCCAAAATCCCCTGCTTCTTGCCCGTTTTTCGGCAAAGGGGTTTGATGTGGAGAGTGGCATGGGAAAAGGCCCCTGTTGTGAGGGGTCAGCCTCTGATACCCCAAAACCCCCGGTTTATGAGGACCCGTGTTTACGATGAAAAAACAAATAGGGGGATGATTTTTGCCCAAACCCCACTTGGGGGCCGGGTGAGGCCCAAGGGTTTTATCATGTCAGGAGAAAGGGCGTCAGTTGGCGGGCAGGGAGCGGCGCAGGGCCGCAAGTGGGTTGTGTGGCCGGTGGTCAGGGAGGGTAGCAGGGAGGGTAGGGTTTTCGGGGGGGCCAAGCGGCCAGGGGTAAAAAAACCCCCCCTTCGCGGGTCCAAAAAGTAGCGGCACAGGGGTAGCGATTCGGCAGCGGCGGGAGTAGGGCCTCAGTGCAGAGCGTTTTGGGGGTTTAAAAACCAAAACTCCCGGGGGTTTTGGCAGTTCTTTGCTAAGGGCACCCGGGGGAGCCGAAAAATTTTGGGGGTTTTGTAAAAAACTGGGGGGCAGAAAATGATGCGTGGCCGGGAAAACTGACGCTTTGGGACCCCGGCCCTGCGTCAACCAAACTGCGTTTACAAATTTGGTGGGTGGGGAAAAGTGGCTCAAATGTGGTGGTCCCCTCCTTTCCCCCGCAGCAACACACAGGGGAGCGCCCAGTTTGGGACGCCCCGCCCCTTGCAGCCAGGGCAAGGGTTTCCAAACCCCCTCTGCAGAAGGGGTGTTTCTCTTTGGGCTTCATCTTTCCCCGGGCCAGTTGTTTTTGCTCCTCGTACTCTTTGGGGCCCCCCAGTCGTTTTGCAAAGGGGGATTGCAAAGAGCAACAGTATGGTCCAACCCTCCCAAGGTGCAGGGAGGCCCGAAACCCTGCTCCCGTTTCCCAAATTGTTGGTACTGCAGGCCCTCCCCCTTTTCCCAAAGGTGGGGGCTCCCGCAACCCTCCAGAGAACTAATGGCTTGTTTCCGAAACCAAAATGGGGGAGTTTTCCAAACCGTTTAATTTTTTTCCAAAAAGGCAGTACCGCACTTCATAAATATGTAGAACAGAAGGTTTTGGGGCCCGGTCCTTGAGCTTATTTGGGTTTTTTTTCCAAGGGGCCCCGGCCCGCGCGGCGTCTGGAGGGTGAAAAATTCGCTCAGGGCCAGTACTTTTCCTTTACGGGCCCCCTGGGGGAATGTTTCTTCCTGCCCAGGCACACCAACAACTTGGACAGGAGACGCCACTTTCTCCTCCACGTTGTCAAACTGCGGCTCCTGCGCCAATGTCCGCCTCCTCCTCCTCCACCACCACCACCATCTCAGCCTCCACAAGTACTGCTCCATCATACCACATGTGTAGGGCACAGCAGTGTCACGCAGTTCTACACCTGGCTTGTCTCGGCGAACGAAGTTACACAGGGGAGGAACTGCTCCGCGTCATGCAGCAAGAAATCGATGTGTGGCTTTCTCTGCGCCAACTGCAAATCGGAACCATGGTGACGGACAATGGGAGGAACATGGTGTCCATGCTGCACCGAGGAGGGATGGTTCATGCGCCCTGCATGGCGCATGTGTTCAATCTGGTTGTGAAAAGGTTGCTGAAGTCTTCCACCGATCTTCAGAAGATTCTGAAAATGGCCAGAAAACTGTGCATGCACTTCATCCATTCCTACATAGCCAATAACAACCTCCTCGAGTTGCAGCGGCAGAACGGCCTCCCCCAACACACTCTGATATGCGATGTATCCACCCATTGGAATTACAGCCTGCACATGTTGGACCGACTGTATGAACAGAGAACGGCCATGAACGATTTTTTGATGATCCAGGCGGACAGGAGTACTCCCCTGTGTAACTTTGATGTCAGCCAGTGGCTGCTCATGCGTGACACCTGCCGTTTGTTGAGGCCATTCGAGGAGGCCACGTTATTTGTCAGTCGCCAGGACTACAGGATGAATAACGTCATTCCACTGCTTCATGTCCTGGAACAGATGCTGAAAAATCTGTCTGGGCAGGGGACTGGAGACGTGGCGACTACATCTCGCGGCCACATGAGTCCGGTGGGGACTGAAATGGAGGAGGAGGTTGACATTGGAGCAGAAGCATTGTCTGGTGAAATGAGTAGATTTTCTACCCAGGTGACAAGAGAGGAGGAGCAGGAGCAGCTGGAGGAGGTAGATGGAGATGAGGAAGATAAGGCAGATGAAACCCGCAAGCACCGTGGCAGTATACAGTGGAGATGGAGGCAGGGAGCCCTCGGGAGTCACTTGTGCAGATGGCCGCAGCATGCTAATTTGCCTGGCTAGTGACAGCCGAATAGTCAGTATCCGGCAGAGGGATGACTTCTGGCTCTCCACCCTATTGGACTCTCGCTACCGGTCCAAAATGGGAGCCTTTTTCCCAGCTATTGAGAGGGAGGACAAACTCAAATACTATAGGGAAAGTCAGTTGGCCGCTGCCTATGTGCGGCATCGTCCCTCCTCTGACAGGTCTGACCGGGGGGTTCTTCAGCGCTCACGTACTACTAACGCGGCTGCTGGGGCGAAGGTGTGGGGGTCGGAGCAGGATCAGCTCCATCAGCAGCAACCTAAGTCTGGAGTCACTGATGAGCAGCTTCCTTCACCCGCCTAGTGAGGAGGGCAGTCGCCAGCAGCAGCAGTACCTGGAGCAGACCCTGAGAACCAACAGGAGGTGCCCTACTTGGCCAGCACTCGGCCACCCCAGTTAGAAGATCCGCTGGACTATGGGGCAGCCAAACTGGATGTGTGGCGCAACTTGCCGAGTTTGCAGTGGAAAAAGCTGTCCTTCCCGGCCAGTAGTGTGGCATCAAAGCGGGTGTTCAGTGCGGCGGGGCCATCTTTACCCCAAACGAGAACCCGCTTGTCCACAGGAAATGTGGAACGACTGACCTTTGTCAAGATGAATAAGGCGTGGATCGGCCAGGATTTCACACACCAATGCCTTAGGCGTCAGACTACATCAGCCATGACGCCTAACCCAAACTGTGAGAAATGAGTCTGGGATCAAACTACCTGCCTCAGCCACTAGTCTGATGCCGCCACCTGCCTGATGCCACACATCTGCTGACAGTTTTTCCATCTGCCACCAATCATCTTTTTCCAGGGACTGGTATTGCCACCCACCTCACACTTGTCATTGTGCCACTGTCTGACCTCATGCTGCTGCTGTGGCTGCTGCCGTGACCTCCACACTGTGTCATTGTGCTACTCTCTGACCTCATGCTGCTGCTGCCGTCACCTCCACTCTCTGTCATTGTGCCACTCTGTGGCCTACTCCTGTTTTTGCCACCTCCAGAATGTGATTGTGCCCCTGTCTGACCTCATGCTGCTGCTGTCGTGACCTCCACTCTCTGTCATTGTGCCACTCTGTGGCCTACTCCTGTTTTTGCCACCTCCATAAATTCATTGTGCCACTGACAGACCTCATGCTACTGCTGTGGCGCTCCATGTCATAGCACTCTGTGTCAATTGTGCCACTCTGTGGCCTATCCTGTTTTTGCCACCTCCAGAATGTGATTGTGCCACTGTCTGACCTCATGCTGCTGCCACCGTCACCCCCACTCTCTGTCATTGTGCCACACTGTGGCTTACTCCTGTTTTTGCCACCTCCAGAATGTGATTGTGCCACTGTCTTTCCTCTTGCTGCTGCCGTGACCTCCACTCTCTGTCATTGTGCCACTCTGTGGCCTACTCCTGTTTTTGCCACCTCCGGAATATCATTGTGCCACTGTCTGACCTCATGCTGCTGCGCCGTCACCTCCACTCTCTGTCATTGTGCCACTCTGTGGCCTACTCCTATTTTTTGCCACCTCCAGAATGTGATTGTGCCACTGTCTGACTCATGCTGCTGCCACCGTCACCTCACTCTCTGTCATTGTGCCACTCTGTGGCCTACTCCAGTTTTTGCCACCTCCAGAATGTCATTGTGCCACTGTCTTACCTCATGCACTCTCTGTCATTGTGCCACTCTGTGGCCTACTCCAGTTTTTGCCACCTCCAGAATGTGATTGTGCCACTCTCTGACCTCATGCTGCTGCTTGCTACCGTGACCTCCACTTTGTCATTGTCCCACTCTGTGGCCTACTCCTTTTTTGCCACCTCCAGAATGTCATTGTGCCACTGTCTGACCTCATGCTTTGTGCTCTACTGTGACCTCCACACTGTGTCATTGTTCCACTCTGTGGCCCACTCCTGTTTTTGCCACTCAAGAATGTTATTGTGCCACTTTCTGACTTCATGCTGCTGCGCCGTACCTCACTCTCTGTCATTGTGCCACTCTGTGGCCTACTCCTATTTTTGCCACCTCCAGAATGTGATTGTGCCACTGTCTGACCTCATGCTGCTGCCACCGTCACCTCCACTCTCTGTCATTGTGCCACTCTGTGGCCTACTCCAGTTTTTGCCACCTCCAGAATGTGATTGTGCCACTCTCTGACCTCATGCTGCTGCTGCCGTGACCTCCACTCTCTGTCATTGTGCCACTCTGTGGCCTACTCCAGTTTTTGCCACCTCCAGAATGTGATTGTGCCACTCTCTGACCTCATGCTGCTGCTGCCGTGACCTCCACACTCTGTCATTGTGCCACTCTGTGGCCTACTCCTGTTTTTGCCACCTCCAGAATGTCATTGTGCCACTGTCTGACCTCATGCTGCTGCTACTGTGACCTCCACACTGTGTCATTGTGCCACTCTGTGGCCTACTCCTGTTTTTGCCACCTCCAGAATGTCATTGTGCCACTGTCTGACCTCATGCTTTCTGCCGCCGTACCTCACTCTCTGTCATTGTGCCACTCTGTGGCCTACTCCTATTTTTGCCGCCTCCAGAATGTGATTGTGCCACTGTCTGACCTCATGCTGCTGCCACCGTCACCTCCATTCTCTGTCATTGTGCCACTCTGTGGCCTACTCCAGTTATTGCACCTCCAGAATGTGATTGTGCCACTGTCTGACCTCATGCTGCTGCTGCCGTGACCTCCACTCTCTGTCATTGTGCCACTCTGTGGCCTACTCCTGTTTTTGCCACCTCCAGAATGTCATTGTCCCACTGTCTGACCTCATGCTGCTGCTACAGTGACTTCCACACTGTGTCATTGTGCCACTCTGTGGCCTACTCCTGTTTTTGCCACCTCCAGAATGTCATTGTGCCACTCTCTGACCTCATGCTCTGCTGCCGTGACCTCCACACTGTGTCATTGTGCCACTCTGTGGCCTTACTCCTGTTTTTCCACCTCCAGAATGTCATTGTGCCACTGTCTGACCTCATGCTGCTGCTTCCGTGACCTCCACACTATGTCATTGTGCCACTCTGTGGCCTACTCCTGTTTTTGCCACCTTCAGAATGTCATTGTGCCACTTCTGACTCATGCTGCTGTGGCTGCCGCTGTCACCTCCACACTCTGTTACTAATGTTGCCACCTGAGCTCTCAGCTTGTTTTTTTCCAGCTTCCGCTGGCATGACTTTATCAGGCAACATTCCCGCTTCAGTTGTTTGGTAAGTTTTGCGATTCTAAGAGCGGCGGCAGTCATGTGCATGTCATACTAAAACACAACATTGTATGAAGACCAAACCAAGTCCCTCTGCATATTTAAGCATGGCACAAGTTTACAGCACCCTGCAGGCACTGTGCAGCCTGGAAATAGCTGTTTTTTACTGTGATTCGTCCCGAAGTAATTCGGAACGAAGTTTTTTTTTGTCGGGAAATTCGGCGAAG
The DNA here is from genome assembly GCA_025379985.1 of Phyllomedusa bahiana. Taxonomy (NCBI): domain Eukaryota; kingdom Metazoa; phylum Chordata; class Amphibia; order Anura; family Hylidae; genus Phyllomedusa; species Phyllomedusa bahiana. The sequence goes on from JAODAL010003613.1 coordinate 96,416, forward strand.
TGAGCGAACCGAATTTCGAGAAATTCGCCCATCTCTAATTATATCTCTCAATGTTAAAATTAACCTACCCCTAAAACTATAGACTGTTCATGTCCTTGTCAGTGGGAAACTTAAAAAATCAGCAAGGGATCAAATAATTATTTCCTTCACTGTATACAGTGGCGAGCCCATAGCCTCCAACAGGGGAATCAGAGTCTCCTCTTCATAATGTTGGTTCTGTTATACAGCCATATACATTGTACTTGTGGGGTAGAATTTCTACATAAGTTTATAGACATGCCATGGTATGTGTCTACATATTTTTGCTGGTATTCAGTTGTATGTATGTGTTATATACACTAATATAGCTGATACAAGCTTATACTAACATGTTAAATTCCTACCACGCCAGCTCCAATTCTCCGGTGATCCTGACAGTCCTGTTTTACTTCTCCTCTAGCAATGACGTTATGTAAAATATAATAATATGACCGCTGCCACCATTTACTGCCCTCAGCAGCATTGTGACATCCAGGAATAGTGTTTCTATTAAAACATGTATAACACTTAAAATGAGGGGTATGGGTTTTGCCTCCATTGTTATAAATAGGGAAATACAGTTATAGAATACTCTTCTTCTCTACTTGGGAATATTGGGGAGCGGCTCAGTATTTCCTTATTTTTACAGTAACTAATAAGTGTTACTGATATTATGGAGGAGATCAATCAGAAATTCTATGCTGGGGTTATACCCTCATAGCTATTACAGTATAATGGGGACTGTAACTATATGATCCAAAACTCAAGAGGATGTTATCAAACATGTAAAGATGAATATATGGCTTAAAGGGGTTTCCCGGAAGAAGTCTATTACTAGGATGGGCCCTCAACGTGGGATCTGTGGGGGTCAGACCTGGAATCCCCATACTAACTATAACAAAGAGGTTGTGGTGGTCCAGTGAGCTCTGCAATCCTATCAATGCTTACCCAATGGTAATGCATCTCTACTGATTGGTGGGGACCCAGGATTGACACCTTCATGGATCACACATGAATTGGTTTCCTGGAAAGTTTATTAGAGTTCGTTATTTTATAAGTCAGTGTTGATGTGCAGATCTTTATAGAACTACCTATAGATAAGGGTCTGTTTTATGTTATAAAGTAGTGAAACTATAGCCCAGTGTAAAACAAGGTACTAGACCAACTGGGGAGATTTAATAATAATGGTATTTAATAAGCTGGTCTGAAACTGGTAAAATATGCTACATGTATTACATTGTGCACATTTTGTCTGTTTTGAGGGCAGACAATGAAATCTACACCTGTTGTAAGCTGCTGTAGATTTGCCCTATATTTTTCTTCAATTTCTGGCATTATTGAAAGAATGTAATTAAATTAAATTAAATGACGGTGGCTTAACCACTGTTCACCATGCCCACATTTCTGAAACTTCATTAGTGGCAAGATGTGGGAAAAAATAAAAGTTTTTTTTTACATAAATGCGGTGTGCCACATTTTTAACTTTCTTACACAATACAAATGCTGTAAAGCTGTTTAATAAGCGCCCCACCCCCTCCCCCCATTGTCTGCAGTAAATGATTAACTAATGTGCCTTTATTCTATAAGAATCAAAGCCAAGCTTGGACTGGACCACATGGGAACAGGGGAAACTGCCGGTGGGCCCCTTATCATGGCAGACCTGGAGTTTCTTTTAAACTACATATACTGTACATGCTTGGGAGAGACAGGAAGGCAGAGAGAAAGGGGCAAAAAGCCAGAGACAGAGTATTAGAGGCATGTACAGTAGCTTTAGGGTGGGCTCCCAGAATCAACTCCACTGGTGGACCCTAAGTACCCCAGCCCAACACTGATCAAACCCCAGACATTATGTCACTGTCTACAAACGTCCTATGGAAATGGGTGATGGGGAAGGGTATTTAATGTGCCAGTCGCATATAAAATGTAATGGAATGTAATATAAACAGAGATTGAGATCTATCTGCAAAGCACAATTCTGTCCCAAGAAGACACCCGTTCTCATGAACATTTATTTTTATTTTTAGACGTTTCTCCCTCTTGTGCTGTTTCTACGGTATACCATCTGACTAAAAAGTGAGTATGTAAAATTTCCCCAGAAGAGTACTTGGTTGGCCCCATATTCATTTACAATGTTGATCCCAAATTTAATTACATAATAGAGGAATTGTGTGAATAGAAATTTACTAAATTTTTAAAAAGTCTTCACTAGCTCTGCTATAATCTACTTAACTTTTTTTACTATTGCAAAATTATGTCATTAGAAGCATGTCTGAAATATTCTAGTGAGATCTCAGCTTTAAAGCACCAATCTGGCATTGGGAAAAATTTGAGGTCCCTTGTAGTTTCCTTTCCAACCTGAATGTAGGTGACAATCTGCCGCCCATATACAGATTGCTATAAACTTATCTGTGGCATAAGCTTTGTTATCTGGGAACTGTTAGCTGGGGGCTTGAATTTTCCCCACAGCCTCATAATTGGTCATCACTCCCACATTTAGTTTTTTAAGGTCATGTACCCAGATTCAGTTTTATGGTTGCATCCAACTGAATGATCATATCTGTATTTCCTTCCTTTTTTCATTTTGGTTTTATTTCCCCCAGAAAACATGAAGGGGAGATAAAACAGAAAACACAACTGTTCACTGGTCTTTCCATTTGAAGTCTCTGGCTGATACATCCAAAAAAGTAAGTACCTTGTTCTCAAATTACTGTGTCTAGATGTCTTGGCATCCGTATAGTTGCATGTCACCTCCTACCATAACATATCTACCAGAAATGTCTACCAGTCTTTTTGTCTGTTGCCTTTTATCCTATAATGATGTTTAATACCATTCTAAAGTATGTTTGTCCATGAAAAGATTTACATATTATGGTGACATTTTGCTTTTTTGTCCTCTAGTTTTTCCTCATTCTTTTACGTGTTATTGTCAAATGACTGGGATATCTTAAGATGGGAGCTGTCGCTCCCAGTATTGCATTGGGGATGTTCTCTCATCAGTGCTGCAGGTCTATTCATAACAAGCAGTGACCCAACTTTCTCAGACAATGGGGAAGGCAGCACTTGAGCTTATCCTCCTCATTCATTCTATAAAAGTCCTGAGTGATTGTTTTCAACTATATCTGAAACTCCCAAAGAAATGAATGGGGAGTACAGCTGAAAGCGCCACACTCCCCATTTGAGAGATGGTCAGCTCGTGTTCTCAGAAATGCGCTGATGAGACAGTAGAGTCCTATTTACCACTAATCTAATCTAAATAAACTCATTTCTATTTTCTGTGGTAAACCTCCAAGCTCTTCCAAAACTCACAATAATAAATTAAAGCCTAATCCATGTTATAAGCAGAATAGTAGAAAACACCATAAAATGAACAAAGTTGAAGAATCTCATCTGGTTTCTCTAGTCTACTCGTTCTGTTTCCTTTTACAGGTAACACCACCTTAATAAAATGTAACAGAGATAAGGATACTGGGCAGCCACTTTAAATAGTACTTGAAACAGGTCCAAGTTTTCCACCCATAGGGCTATGACCTGTGCATGGCACAGAGCAGCCGCTGCCTCAGAGAGCTCCAGTTTAACTAGTCACATCCAAGGCAATCATCCCACAATAAGCTGTGAATTCATCATCTTGTCATCTGCTGCTCAACAAGGTGCCTTTCAGCTAAAGTTACCTTTCTGCTTACCAACAGGGACTAACTGGGTCCCTATGCAAAGCCCAACCATCACTGAAGAGGCAGCAATAACCACCTCTCCTGCCATCATCAGAAAGCCTCTTCTACAATCAGCAAGGTCTTCAGCCATTACCTCACACATCAGCACATGACTCACCTACCTGACCAGTTGGTGTAAATGTTTTATCTCCCCTATCCAGCACAACCCCTGAAGCAGCCAGTGGACTATCTCACCCCCTCCTCCTGAAAAACAAGCTCCTCTACAGACCATAAACACTACTGCAGATGCAGCAAAGACTGAGCTCTACCACATGGAAAGGGTAACAATTCCTTAGGCTCTGGAGTTGAGGTCACCAACTTAGGATCTACAACAAGATTCTGCTCACTTGCTCTAATTTTAAGGACTTTTTTTCAAGCCTGCACTGGTGACCACAGCAAGAAATCCCTGAAGGATGTTGTGAAGTTTCCATACTCTAGTGCACTTTATTATTACAGAAGCACAAACTGGGTACTGACTGTGTCCAATGTTACTGCAGGACCCCTTCATGTCTACAAAGAAAATCTAATGGAAGCAGCAAGTTCCCCATTCAAAGTACCTGACCGCTTTATATATGACCCTATATACAAACTTATACACAGCTACATTAGCCTGCAGAAGGGCCTTCACTCCCAGTACCACCTTTCTAAGGGAACATGGAATCTGGTACTAGTGAGGTTTCCCATCTGTCGAAACAGATCCAAGATTATTACTCAATCCCCCAAGGACTTAATATCTTCTGGAGACAACGGCTCTGTAGGGAAAAGAGGCCCTTAACCAACTACCTCAGAAGACTGGAGCACAGAATCCTAAAGAAAGAGGTGTTCATCATGAATGCTGGGACACTCACTGCACATCCTTTAGCTGCATTTAGAAGAGATACACCTTTGCAATCTGACTTAATAACCAGGGCTTTATATTCTTAGAGCTGCCCCTGGTATGTTAATATCCTGGTCTATTCCACCTGTACCCCACAATGGACTGTTAGGATGTCTTGTCTTACTTTATCTACCTTTTTTATTCCCTATTAACTTTCTATACAATTAAAATAAAATAGCATTTGTTGTTCGATGTTTTTCCGCTTATTTTGTTACCACCCTGGATTATAGTGTATTATCAAATAGTTCCCTGTACTCCTGCTCCATACACTTACATAACGTTTTTTAAAATAGTGCTGGTTCTTTCGAAAAGTTTAAAGTCTCGTTTCAAAACATCATTGATGTTTAAGGAATATTGCTTCTCTAATTCAGACATGGTCTTTGTCCAATAGACAAATTTAACCCCTTACCAACATCTGCCATAAATTTATGGCATAGCCTTGGTAAGAGTGCATAAACCAGGATCCATCATGGCGGGAAACCCCTTTTTAATTTACTACCAAAAACTGCTGACCAAAAGAAAATTTTCGGACCTTTTTCCTTCAAAACCTCTTAGATGACTGTTTGAATCTCGGGAAAATTAAAAAATTCCAGTAAAAAATTTAAAAAGTCCCCATTGGCCCCCTAGAAGGGAGACTGCAGACTCCCAAACCCCTTTTGGGCTTTGGCACCAGGGCCTAGTAAAGGGTCTCCAGTGCTGCCATTTTAAAATAGATCATTATCAACTACAGATAAAATAAAAAATAATAAAAAAATTTAAATTTGAAAAGATTTTTAGATTTAATATATCTGTAACGGGGGGAGAAGGGGGATCCACGGGAACCACTGCAGGCAATGTTTTAAAAGCCCCCCAAGGAGCAGATTTCTAAGGGGCCCCTCTGGTTTTCACCAGAGCCTGCCCAAGGGGGAAATGGACTTATTGTACCCTTAAAAACCGCCAGTTTTCCCTACCCCCTTTTTGTCACTTTCCCTGTTTTGGTGGCCAAAAGGTTTTTGGGGCGAAACAAAAAAACTGGACAGGCTCATAGTTGGGGTCAGGCAACAAGGTCAGGGCAGCCAGCAAGTTTCATGGTCGAGGGACATAGGCCGGGGGACCACGGTACATGAGATAATATAGAAACTCCCTGGAAAGCTTCTCGCATAGGCAGTATGACACTGTGGATCTGGCAGGGCACTGAGATAGAGGGACGTTTTAAAAAGGGCAGTGACCATTTATTAGCAATCACCAGGGCGCTGGCCCTTTAAAAATTTTACAGAGCCCCGCGCTGCCTTTTTACCAAATTCATCAAAAAGGGAAAAGGGGAAAAGCATCGGGCCCAAAGGTTCTTTTTCCCGAGGGGTGGAAGTTTTTGGAAAAAAGAAGTTGTACCAGGGGAAAAGAGGTACCACCGGCTTAAAAAGAAGATTCGACATTGAGCAGACTGGAGGTACAAGAGATTCTTGTGGTCAGTGAATACATTAAATGGGTGAAGAGCCCCCTCCCCGAAAAGGGAGCGCCACCCCTTTCCCGGGCCCTTTTAAAGACCATTAATTTTTATGATCCCTGATACATAAAACCGTCCACAGGAGAAAAAGTTTTGGGGGAAGAAACCCACGTGAAAGGGCTTTCCTTTAATACCCCGCATAAGCCCCCCCCCCCAGCACCCACATGAGGTATTAACCTCAAAAAGGGTTTTTTCTTTTGAACAGGTCGAGACAAAAAGGGGAGGGGAACCCCTTCTGGAGATTCCCCTTTTATATAGGCTATTAAACCAAAATATATAGGGAAAATTTCTAAAAAACCAATCAATTAACCATGTAAAGACAAAGTTTCTAGGAAGTCAAGAAAGGGAAAGAAGCCCAAAAGGAAAACCTGAAGAAAAAAAATTTAAAATTTTTAAACCCCTTTTAATAAAAGATTTTTGTTTAAATCATTTCCCATATTTTAGAACCCCGAGGGGGTTTTGGGGGATTTAAATTTTAAAATCCAAAAGCCCCTTTTTTATAAAGCAAAAGTTGCATCAAATCTCCTCTCCTAGGTCACCCAATTTTACAAGTTTTTATAACAAAAAATAAAAAATAAATTAACATCTTCATTTTCACCGTTTTCAAAAAGTTTTAAAAAACCAGATTGGGTTTACATATTGGGATTTTTTTAAAAAAATTTAAAAGATGTTCAAAAAATTACCCCCTCTTCAAATTATGTTTACTAAAAACCCACATTCGATAACTCACAAGACCACCATTTAAAAGACATATACTACTTTTAGTCTCAATTTGATAAAAACATTAAACTTAAAAAACCCCCAATTACCACAAATAAATTCAAACTTTGTAAAACCCTTTTCTGTATGGACAAATGTAAAAGGGAGCAAGTTTGGGAAAAGTAAAAAAACGGGGATATATTTCCCGCCAGGTTCTTGGCAATGTACCTGGAGAAGCTCAATTTCAAATTTCCCCTAAGGTAAGGAGCTTTGGGTGGAAAGAAAAGGGCCAATTTTGGGGTTGGTGGGCAACACAACAGGCCAAATTTACCCAAAATTAAAAGTTTGTGTTTTTTAAGGCTTTTAGCCGTTTTTTTTTATTGTGAGGGAAGCAAAAAGTTGGGGGGGGTTCTTACTCCCCCCCCCTGTTCCATGCAAGAATTTTTCCCTGGCCCTTTTGAAGGGCAAACAAATCAGCGATAGCTGTGGCTACAAAACCCGGACAACCCCTTTGGTTTCCCGGGGGGAGAAAAACACTTTTGGGGAAACCAGAAAACTGTCACAAAACTATTTTTTGTGCTTGCAAAAGTGCTAGTAAGTAAAAAACTTTTTTAGTTAGAAACTCAGAAGAGCTGGTTTTTCTTTTGCTTATGTTGTGCATGTCTTGCACTGTTCCTACTTGTGTTGCTGAAAATAAAATACATGAGGTCCCGTATTTGTACCTTAAGTTTCTGTCTCTATACCTAAAAAAGATGTATGCCAAGATCCCGGAGTTGTAAAGGCTCACAATACACATATTGCAACGCGAGCCACCACATCAGAAACAGAAACAGAAACAAAAGTGAGTAAACCACTAAGTGAAAATGGAATAAATTATGCACAATTTTCCATTTTCCCTCCATGGTGTTATCTGACTTTTTAATGTTACAAGGTCTCAGTTGTGAATGGGGATAATGTTTTAAAATTTTTGGGAAATTTGCCTACACTTCATACGATAATTGGATGTTTCAACATGGAAACTCATGGAAAAACTTGAGGATCGAAAAAAGTTTTGTTACTCAACATAATGAGGGCCCCTAGGCTATAAGAAACTACCCAACCCCCCTGAAAAGATTTTCAGCTAATGGCAAAGCTTACAGAGGTTTAAGAAAACAGGTTTCACTTGAACGGCCTCACAAGGCAATAAAAAAAATTGGGCGCAAATCTTCATTTCAATCCAGAAATTGTCTTTCCAAAATAGACATATAATAGCCAGATTGCGTAAAATCAAATTGGGTGAGAGGTCAGCCACGGGCCAGGAAAATGGGTAGGCCAAAAATAGGTGATGCCTGGGCAAAATTCACCCAAGCAATAGGGTAACTGGGGACAGAGGGGGCTTTATTTATTATCGGGGGCACTTTTTGTCTTTTTTTGCCTGGAACCAAATCCCCTTTTCCCAGTCCTGGGTCATCCTGTCAGTGCTCAGTCCATACACCACTCACTGCATCAAATTGGTCTGCATGACTATCGTCCCAGAAAGAAACCTCTTATAAAGTTGATGCACAAGAAAGACTGCAAACAGTTTGTTAAAGACAAGCAGAATGGATTACTGAAATCAGACCAAAATAAAGTTATTTGATTCAGATGATGTCAAGCGTTTGGGGCGAAAACAAGTTGAGGAGTACAAAGACAAGTGTGTCTTGCCGACATTCAAGCAGGGTGGTGGGAGTGTCATGGTTTGGGGCTGCATGAGTGCTTCCAGCTATGAGGAGCGGGAACCATGAATGCCAACATGTACTGTGATATACTGAAGTAGAGCATGATCCTCTCTCCTCAGAAACTGGGCTGCAATGCAATATTCCAACTTGATAACAACCCCCAACATAACGCAAAATGAAGATTAAAGAAAATCACATTGATAAGGATTACAGCTACACCAAGTCCCTACATATAACAGTCAGAAAGCGCTGCTGAAAGCTGCTGGAATTCATGTACTTTATAAACAATGTATGACCGGGGCTGCGGCAGTTCTCTAGCGAGATTTGTGCCAAACTGTTGCTGCTCAAGTATGACGTATTTTTAAAGGGGTTTTATCGTTACAAAGATCATGTCTCAGATTATGGGGACAGTAAAAATAAGCACTTTTGTAATTGGGTTGAATTACCTCTGTCACTTGGTTTAGCAGATATGAGCTTTTCTGTAAATCTGTGTTCTATTTCTGCAGCTGCTGGTCGGACACGCCCGCTGGATGTTTCCCGCCCCTTAGACATGCCCCCAGCAATGTGATTGGCTGGCTGAAATTTCATTCAGCCTGTTGGGATACGCCCCTAGACCTATATTCTGCTCTGTCTACCTATATACCAGCCCTGGTTACCTATATGCAGCTCTGTCTACCTATATACCAGCAGTGGCTACCTATATACCAGCCCTGTCTGCCCATATACTGCCCTGTCTACCTATATGCTGCTCTGTCTACCTATATACCAGCCCTGGCTACCTATATGCTGCTCTGTCTACCTATATACTAGCCCTGGCTACCTATATACCAGCCCTGTCTGCCCATATACTGCCCTGTCTACCTATAAGCTGCTCTGTCTACCTATATACCTGCTCTGTCTACCTACATACCTGCCCTGTCTACCTATATGCTGCTCTGTCTACCTATATACCAGCCCTGGCTACCTATATGCAGCCCTGTCCCGCCATTATACTGCCCTGTCTACCTATATGCTGCTCTGTCTACCTATATACCATCATCCCGGGCAAACCTATATGCTGCTCTGTCCTACCTAATATACCACCCTGATACCTATAGAACCAGCCCTGTCTTGCCCATATACTGCCCTTTCTACTTATATTGCCTGCTCTGAGCTAACTATATACCGAGCCTGGCTACCTATATGCTGCTCACATGCCCTACCTATATACTTACCCTGCTAACTATATACCAAGCCCTGTCTGCCGCATAATACTGCCCTGTCTACCTATATGCTGCGCATGTCTACCTAATATACCAGCCCTGGCTACCTAAAGGCTGCCTTCCTTTCTACCTATAGTTTCCAGCCCTGGCTACCTATATGCTGGCTCTTTCTACCTATATACCTCAAGCCCTGGCTACCTATATCCAGCCTGTCTGCCCATATACTGCCCTGTCTACCTATATGCAAATGCTGCTTTGTCTACCTATTTTACCTTCCCTGGCTACCTATATAACAGCCTGTCTACTATATGCCTGCTCTGTCCTACTTATATAATACCACCCTGGCTACCTATATACCTAGCCCTGTCTGCCATATAACTGGCCCTCTCTACCTAATTATGCTGCTCGTGTCTACCTTATACCCCGCCCTGGGTACCTATACTACCCCAGCCATGTCTAACTATATACTGCCCTGTCTACCTATATACCTGCCCTGTCTACCTATATACTGCCCTTTCTACCTATATACCAGCCCTTTCTGCCTATATACCAGCCCTGTCTGCCTATATACTGCCTCTGTCTCCCTATAAGTGGCCCTGTCTATATACTGGCCCTGCCTGCCTATTTACTGGCCCTGCCTGTCTATATACTGGCCCTGCCTGCCTATTAGTGGCCCTGCCTGCTTACATACTGGCCCTGCCTGGCTACATACTGACCCTGCCTGCCTACATACTGGCCCTAGCTGGCTAATTACTGGCCCTAGCTGGCTAATTACTGGCCACATGGCAAATTTTACTGGCCCCTAGCTGGCTAATTACTGGCCCTACCTGCTAGTTACGTGGACAGCCCCCAGCTCCCCTGCTATTTACTGTGGGCAGCCCCAGCTACCTGGTTAGTTACAGTGGGCAGCCCCAGCTACCTGGCTAGTTACTGAGCGCAGCCCCAGCTACCTGGCTAGTTACTGGGGGCAGCCCCAGCTACCTGGCTAGTTACTGGGGCAGCCCCAGCTACCTGGCTAGTTACTGGGGCAGCCCCAGCTACCTGCTAGTTTACTGGGGGCAGCCCCACTACCTGCTAGTTTACTCGGGGCAGCCCCAGCTACCTGGCTAGTTACTGGGGGATAATTACAGGGTAGCCCCTGTCTACCTACCAATTAATGGGGAAAGGGGCCCGTTTACCTACCTAATGGGGGTCTACCTTTTTACTGCCATTTATCTGACATTTTTTAATTCAAATTTTTAGGGTCTAACATACGCTGTTTGGGGAATTGATAGAAAGTGCTGAAAAAGAGGAGTCTAAGATTATTTGTGGAAAATTTCCCTACAGGGACGAGTAGGGGACCGGGAGAAGAAAACATTGCATGCTGTACCGGACAGAGAAAGAAATGGAAGGAAAGACTCAAAGGGAAGACGTCATGGAGGTTTGGGCCAAGGAGAAGAAAAGAGAAGAGAACAACTCCCATCAGAAATGACGTCCCGCTGTCAGGGCCCATTTTACTTCTGTGTTGAATCAGTACTGTATTCATGTGATGGTGACCTAACTACTGGGGGTATGACTTGTTTGTTTAGGTTATTTTGGCTTATGTAGTGTCTGTGTGGGCTTGTCCCGATTGAAAGCAACCCGCACACCTGACCTGGATGAGGGTTTCTCTGCACCACTGTTTTTTTCTTGCTTGTGTTAGGAGCTCTCACACGAGAGGTTTTTTGGTGCATTTTTGATGTGTTTTTTGTGCAAAATGTACAGCATTAACTACTCTGCCCTTTCTGTACAAAAACGCACCAAAAACACATAAAAAATGCATCAAAAACGCTCGTGTGAAAGCACTTTTAGTTTAGTTTTTTAGAAAGTGGTGAGGTGCGAGAACAAGGGGAATTTTTTAAGCGGATATTGTATGTGGGCTGGTGGGGGCTTAGTGCCAGGGCTGATTTTTATTCCCAGTCCGGCCCTGCCCACCAAGCACTTCCAACATATGTGATACAATGCATATACTCTGGGGATGAGACAAAATAAAAGGAGGCTAGATGGGGTAAAAATTTTAATCATTATAGAGATTGACATATATATTTTATGTCTCTCTACATATGTGTAGAATTTAGGGGGAAAAAAATACTCTGTGAGGTACTAGAACTCCAAACCCCTTCCTTATAAAGCCAAAGCTCTACTTCTGCACTACCAGCCCAAGCTAGTTATAGGTTGAGCAGGGTCTTCTCTCAAAGCTGATTGCTTCTCTTCCCATTGTTTTCATTCACATGTCACTGACAGCAAGCAGAGATCTTTACTTAAAGCTGACATTTGTCCTTGTAGTTGAGTAAAGATCTCTTCCTGTTGTCAGTACAATTTGGGTGAACACCACTAGACCGGAAGTAAAAGCTGCTGGCTTTCAGTGTAATTTGTGTGTAAACTAAGAGATATAACAGGTGCTTGCTGGAGGACCTTGTGGAGCCTGAAGGCTGCAGACATAAGCATGCAGGAGGCTACAGAGCTGTTATATCCAAACAACATTCTGCATCCCCTGCTTCATACAAAATGATGATGTCACAGGTCTTCAGTGAGAGGAGACACGAATGCTGACAGGACAGACACGCCTCCTGGGAGGAGAGACTCGCCCCTGGATTTCAAACTCAATCTCAGAGAATTAACTGAAGAGCCCGAACAGCTCAAACGATAAAACTCCTTTAAATGGTCTTTTGCCAAAAACTGGTACATGTCCGACAGATTTTTTCTTGCTAATTCATAGGGGGTGTGTTGCACCAGATTCATGAAACTAGACACATTTATGAATGTGGTTCAATAGATTTTGGTGCAAAAGACAAATCCTTACCAATTTCGAAGTGGCGAGGCTGAGACAAATATTGGCACAGACACTTTTTATGCTACTTTTTGCCTCACAACTGGACACATTTATAAAGTGCTGTGAGGCACTTTCATACATACTGACGAATGCTACACTAAACTAATGAGAACAATTGTTGAGGCGGCGTCACTTTTCATAAATGTCCTACACTGTGCCAGAAAAAAAAGAATATGGAGCTTTTACCTGGTATCCAAAAGAGCCGCTCATCCTTATTCATGTAAAGAGCAGTACAGGATACGTACTACTACACTATACTCTGCAGAGGTGCTACTAGACCGCCAATCACTGTATGTACTTCACTAATACAGATTTTTCACAAGTTAAAAGTTTATGACAATTGTCTGAGACTTTCTATCTTGAAAACATACTAAAACATATGGGGGCCCAATATAGGGAACAGGGATGCACCAATATCGCCGTATTTACAGGCCCCATATTGGGAAAAAGGCCCCGTTCATACATTTTCAAATCCCCCAAACATGCCATTCCGGCCCCATTACAAAGCCCCTTTCGTCATTAATGCGCTATCTCGGGGGCTGCGGAGGCGGGCGCACTAGAACCATAGCAAACTAAAATTTCTACTTCCTACAGGATTTCTGGGCGTGTTACAACTGGATCCGAACTGTCCACCCGGAACGCCTTAAAAGCAACTAATTATAAACCCCCCCTTAAGGAGCGGTTCATAAATCAGGCGCATTCAATGCCTTTTTTATGCACATGAAATTTGGAGTGTAAACACCAAATTACATGCATGTCGCCCATAATGTCCCAGGAAAGACCATTGTGTGTTGAAAATATTGTTGAGGCCATTGAAATATGATGGACCATTGCATTGGTCTTGTCACTGATAGCTCAACCAAACCGAAAAAACCCAACAAAAATATCAACCAGGATAAAACTGCCTGTGCCTTGAGCCTCGTCGGATTCCAGGCTGCTGCAGTGGGCCTGGAGCATCGACGGTCTCGTCAACTGTATATGTCTCCTCTGGACACACACAGTCCTCCACAGAGTACTCCGGTGAGCTGCAAGAGGGCTTGCAGTCATCCGGAGCATTTAACACAGACTTCCTGTCCCGGGAAGAAGACGGAGACTATCGGGCACTTCAGGGAGCAGGCGACAGAGAGTACTGTTATTTTTTTATATGCCCTATTACCTACCTATATCTATACTTGGGGTCTATTACCTATCAATATCTATACTGGGGGCCTATGACCAACTTATATGTATACTGGGGGGCCCTAGTACCTACCTATATCTAAACTGGGGGTCCTATTACCTACCTATATCTATACTGGGGGCCCTATTACCTACCTATATCTATACTGGGGGCCTGTTACCTACTGATATGTATACTGGGGACTCTATTGCATACCTATATCTAAACTGGGGCCCTATTACCTACCTATATCTATATTGTGGGCTAGATTGCCTGTCTATATCTGTACTGGGGGCGCTACTACCTATGTATATCTATACTGGGGGCCTATTGCCTACATATATCTATACTGGGGGGCCTTTTACCTACCTACATCTATACTGGGGGCCCGATAACCTACCTCTATCTATACTGGAGGCCAGATTACCTACTTATATCTATACTTGGGGCCCTTTTACCCACCTATATCTATACTGTGGGCCAGATTACCTGTCTATATCTGTATTGGAGGCCCTATTACCTATGTATATCTATACTGGGAGCCTATTACCTACCCATATCTATACTGGGGGCCCTTTTACCTACCTATATCTATACTGGGTGCCCTATTACCTACCTGTATCTAAACAGGGGGCCCTATTACCTACCTTTATCTATATTGTGGGCCCGATTATCTGTCTATATCTATACTGGGGGCCCTATTACCTACCTCTATCTATAATGGAGGCCCGATTACCTATGTATGTCTATACTGGGGGCCTATTACCTACCTATATCTATATTGTGGGCCCGATTACCTGTCTATATCTGTACTGGGGGCCCTATTACCTATGTATATCTATACTGGGGGCCTATTGCCTACCAATATCTATACTGGGGGCCCTTTTACCTACCTACATCTATACTGGGTGCCTTATTACATACCTTTATCTATACTAGGGGCCTATTACCTACTTATATCTATACTGGAGGCCCTATTACCTATATAACTGCCTACTGGGGAACATATAACCTTTTTACCTACCTACTGGTGAACATGTAACGTATATACCTACCTACTGAGGAGACCTATATACTTACCTACTAGGAAGGGGTCTATAAACCTACCTAATGCCAGCCTATAAAGGAACGATGGGTGACTCCCCATAACCCACCGCAGGCACCTGGCTTTCTTAGCATAGGAAAGCTGGTTTCTGTGGGGATGGGGCGCTGCCATGCTTTCCTGTATTAACTCCCATTATGAAGGGAGTTATATAAAGCCCCCCAGTAGGTAGATAGGTATATATGTGCTGGAAAAGTGAGGATTCTAAAATGTTTGTGTGATAAATTCTGCAGAGAAGAATCATGGTCAGGAGAACTCATCATGGCGGTCTGGGCCGGATGGAGAAAGGGAAGTGAACGATTCCAATCACAAAAGACGTCTCCTGTAAGTCACTAAATGTAACTTCAGTGTAATTACTTGTATTTCTTCAGAGCATCTACATATAAAAATTCTACCACCATATGGTGACTGTATGGCAGTGGTACATGTTTGCAGAGCCTGTGTACACTGGTTATATACCACTATATGGTCACTGTTTGGCTGTATTATATGTCTGTAGAGTGCCTGTGTACAACTGTCACATATGGTGGTTGCGTTTGGCCTTGGTCTGGCAGTATTATTTGATCCTTGAGTAGTAACAGTTTTCGGTATTTATATTTCTTTTTTTTAGTAACAATGATTCGTCTGGTATATTTGCTCCATGTATAGGTGTATCACTTGGTAACTGTTATTTATAAGGTATTACGCTGTCATACATAGATCAGCGCTTTTGACAAAGCAAATTTGTCGAGGGGTGTGGCTGGAGCCTGCATGAAGTCGGTCGCATAGAGCAGGAGCTCCAAGGTAAGCCATCCTAAAACGGCTCAAACAAGCCTGATTTTTCAACAAATCACCCGGAATTGGTGTCACCGACATCTGCACACAGTAGTGAATGAAGTAGGAGAGGGTTGTGGAGGCTTGCTGCAGGAAGAGCTCCCGTGCTCACACCGGAGCTCACTAACAGCCGCGGGCTCCATTTTAGAACGAGTAGCAGAGAACAGGGCGGCCGAAACTGCGGACTTACCTCCCCATATCCGAGGGAGCAACACCACAAAAAGGTCAGTGACTGTGTCCAGGGGAAAGCCAGGAGCCCACGCACTGGAGGCGCTGCGGCTACAGGTGGCCATGGCTCTCCTCAGCAGCTCCGCCATTTTGAGCACGAGGCCTCTGCATTGCTAGTGCACTTGCTGCCGCTGTGTCAGTGAAGGTTTAGAGGAGCCTACAACTCCCGGCCAGGACGACCAGCAGATCTATACACCGGAGGTTGGGCACAGTGTTTTCAAAAGTCCCAGCACTTCAACCTTGGGACCGGACCTCCTGTAAGCCGGACATATCAAAGTAACTGACGACACTAGTTTTCGGGGGAAACAGATATTATACACATACTTCTGCACCCCAGTATAATTGTGCCGTAAATCCCATACAGTTACCCAAGCTAGCAGCCTTCTCATCAACTCCCTGAGGAGAATATATACTCTCTCTGCGGGCAAAGAATTCTACATACCTCTATACCATCTCACCTGTTTATATACTAACTAAATAGAGGTTACAACCTGTAAAGAAGACAGTCTTCACATCTTCAATCCAGGATTATTCTCTGACAACCAGTTTTTCAAGCATCTACTAATCCTCTTGAACGCCTGAATTTACAATTCCGAGCCATCACAAGCTTGTATTTCTTATTCTCTAAGCAGAACTCTCCCTCTAAACCCTGGATCAAATAGACCTGCCTGCCTGGTTACAGAGGTTACAGAGCCTGATAATCAACCACTTTGATCCGGGGATACTTCTCTGATTACATTAGCAAGTTCTATTCCAGTATTTGCTCAAACAACATTTAGACTCCACGCTACCTAACCTTCACTCTCAACCAGCTAATCAAATGGGGGGTACCTCAAAGCGGAATCCCAAACCCAAAAAGCTGACAGAATTTTTCAACAATCCTTCTCAGTCGCAAGAGAGTAGGGGATGTCTTCCTTTCTCTGCTTCCTCGCCATCCTCTTCTAGACAAGGTTCAGTAGACCTAGATCAAAGAGAGAACAAAAACAATATGGATATTGCAGAACATACATTACAGCGCCTCTTCTCATTGTTTAGAGAATCCCTCCAGTAGGACTTTAAGCAGATGATAGGGGATTTCAGATCGGATATTCAAGCCTTAATTACGAGAACTGACCATGTTGAGCATAAGATGGCAGAGTTTGCCAAATCCCATAATTTACTAATAGATGCCAACTCAGCACTTGAAGAAGAAGTCCAACGTCTTTCATCCAAAGTTCTGGATATCGAGGATAGATCCAGATGAAATGATAGCAGACTGAGAGGTGTTCCGGAATCCATCACCCAAGACTTACTGCCGCAACTTCTGATTGACTTTATGGCTTCGGTTCTACCAGATGCTAGTGATCTAGATCTCACCGTTGATCGGATTCACAGACTATCCAAACCCAAGCATCTCCCATCAGTGGTTCCTCGAGATGTAATCTCTAAAATCCACTTTTTTCGTACAAAATAAAAAAAATTTTAAGTCAATCCGTAAATGTTCCAATCTTCCAGAAAGATTCTAAAATATCTCTTTGTACTCGGATCTATCCGCCGGCACTATGTTAAAAATCAAGGAGTATGCACCAATCACAAAAACCCTCCGTGACCACAACATCGCTTACCACTGGGGATTCCCAGTCAAACTGATAGTTACTAAGGACCACACCACTGTAGTCTGCACAACCCCAACCATGGCCAAGGAATTACTTCTATCATGGGACCTGCTCACAACTCCGGTTAACTCTCCTCCAACAAAAAGGAAGGACAGACCTGAGGCTATTACGCCAATCTAGTCCGAAAAAATAAGACGCACGAATACTAGAGCAAAAGATTGACATTCATTTTCGGTTGGTTTTGGTGGCTTCCCTCTAGGTCCACTTCAGAAGTTTGGCTCTACTTCTATTTGACAGGTCTCTTCCATGAACTGTCCCTGTCGCTGGTTTTCCCTTTGAGGGATATTCTTCTTATCTTGTTTGCAATGTTTTCTAATGTTTTACTAGTTTGGTGTATCTATTTTGCCATAGTCTTAAGTCCTAAGTACCTACTATACAACATCTCCAAATCACCCAGGGTGCCTAACTATTTAAATTTAGTTAACTCTGCTAAAAAAGAACTTTTTGTTGTTCACCATGATAATTAAAATACTATCTCTGAACGCAAAAGGCCTAAACTCCCCTCAAAAAAGATCCCAATTGTGGAAGGATGCCTTAAAATCTAACAGTGATATTCTGTGTCTCCAAGAGACTCACCTCAGAGAAGAGGATTCTCATAGATTACACCATAAAAAATTCCCTTTTTCTTATCTCACATCTATGCCAGTCAAAAAGGCGGGAGTAGCCATCTTTATCAAAGACACTGTAGCCTTTACTTATATCAAGGCAATAATTGACTCCAAGTGTAGATATATAATCCTCCAATCCAAAAACAACTCTACTCCTTATACTCTGGTCAATCTCTATGCCCCAAACACGAGACAAATTCCATTCATTACCAAGGTGTTAGAAAAAGCTAATCATTTGGCCAATGGTAAACTAATTATTTGTGGAGATTTCAATATCGTGCCGGACAAGGAGATTGACAGATCCACTAAATCCATGTTTTCTTCGACTTCAACTCTTCTATGGAAGAAAACCCCATGACCCTTGGGGTACAGCATGTTGTGAAAAACTAATATTCATTTTGCCTCCCAAAATACTCACTCAAGAATAGACTTTTTCCTAGTGAGCAAAGGGACCCTTCCAGGAATACTTAAGTCGGGAATATGGTGTATCACTTGGTCCAATCACGCCCCCATATATCTCATTGTTGAAGATAACTGCCCTCTTTCTCATATGCCTTGGCGTATTAATCATATGCTTCTAAAGTCACCCACGTTAATTAAAACTATTCAAGATGGCTTAACAGATTATTTTGAACTAAACGCACCCTCTGCCCTGTCCCCGGAAATTTTGTGGTGTGCACATAAGGCGGTTATCAGAGGCATCTGTTTAAAGTTAGCATCGAGGGAAAAAAAGAAAAGTGAAGCGGCTCTGACAGACACTCTTAATAAACTAAGGCTCTTAGATAAAGAATTTAAAAACAGCCCTACCTCTAGTAATAAAGAAAAAATAATGGAATGTAGGAATCACCTGAGGAATCTTAACTTACAACAATATGAATACCATCTGTCCACACTGAAGTGGAATTTCTACGTACAAGGAGATAGGCCATCTAAAATTCAAGCAAAACGAGTCAAGAAATTTCAAGCTAGAATTAAAATACCCTTTTTAACGGTCACCCCGCAAAAGAGAGTCTGTGATCCCCAGAGCATTGCGAGTACATTTGCGGATTATTACATGGATCTCTATAACCTAAAAAATAACCCAGATACGCCCCCTATTTCAACACAAGCAATCTCATCTTTTCTAGATAAAGCAAGCCTCCCAGCTTTAACTCCTGACCAGTTGCTGGATCTGAATAAACCAATTACTATTCAGGAAGTGGAAAAATCCATAGATAACTTGAAATTACATAAATCCCCGGGTCCAGACGGATTTACTAATGAGTACTATAAGCTTTATAAATCTACTCTAACCCCTTATCTCACTAATATTTTCCAGTCCATAGTGACCAGAGGGGAAGCCCCTAAGGAGATGCTTGAAGCCCTGATCACAACTATTCCCAAACCAGGCAAAATGCATGATCAAGAAATCAATAATAGACCGATTTCCCTTCTAAATAATGACATCAAACTCTACTCTAAGATTCTAGCCAACCGCTTGATTGTCATCTTACCATCCCTAATTAATAACGATCAGTCCGGTTTTGTCAAAGCCCGTCAAACACGAGATGGTGTTAGAAGGGTTTTAGATATTATCCAATCAGTCAATCTCAACCGAATACCAACCCTTCCTCTCTCCCTCGATGCAGAAAAAGCCTTTTTGACGGGCTAAATTTGGGCTATCCTCCAAAAAGAAAAGACAAATTTTTTACTTTTCGGGTTCAATTTAAAACCCCTTTTATGGCCCTATACCCCTTTCCCCTGGGCAAAGATTTTTCCTCAGGTTTTCTGTCCCACTCTTTCCCCAATCTCAAATGGGACCAGGCAAGGCTGTCCGCTCTCTCCCCTAATCTACATCCTTTGTGTGGAAGCCTTAGCGGAAATTATCCGTAGTTCTTCATCTATATCGGAGGTGCAGCTTATGGGAGGAGACCACAAGCTAAGTCTATTTGCAGATGATATACTGGTTATGTGCACAAACCCAGAGGACTCAATTCCTGAACTAATGACAATACTGAAAGAATACTCCCATGCATCTTATTATAAGTTGAACCTGACTAAATAAACAGTCCTACCCCTTCATATTCCAATAGACACCCAAAGGAAACTCTCCATGTTTAACTTTATCCGGGCGAAAGATCACATTACATATCTAGGTATAATGATTGCACAGTCGATAGGCGATACGGTTAATCTGAATCTAGCAGAGCTATCTGCAACATTTACCACTGAGATAAATAAATTTAACACTATTCCACTATCCTGGATGGCAAGAATAAATTTGGTCGAAATGATGTTACTTCCCAAATTTGTATATATCTCTAGGTCTTTACCCTTCATATTCCCCTTAGCTTTTCTTAACAACCTCCAGGCCCAACTTCTGCAGTTTATATGGCATTCTAAACGGCCGAGGTGTAAAAACCAACATCTTTATCTATCCCTTAAGAAAGGAGGAATGTCTGTTCCAAATTTGCGATTCTGCAACGTGGCATCTATACTTGACCCTATCTTTCATCTCTGGACCTCTCCAGAACTTCAAGGTTGGTCCCAAATTGAAAACGCTTCAGTCTTTCCTCTTTCAGTTAAAGACATTCTCTTAGCATCATCTCTGGGAGTGGAATACCCTCAGCCGCCATTACTCTCTACTACTCATGCTATTAAGGTCTGGACCCAGTACGTAATTCCTGACCAGTGGGTAACCATCACAAGAAATAATTGTCCACTGTCGGTTATTAAGGTGAATATCCCCTCTTTCCCATTCTCTAATTGAAATATCAAAGGACTGTCACATATTACCGACCTATTCGAAGCCGACTCTCTAAGACCCTTTTCAGAGCTCCAGACAATCTATAATTTACCCAAAATGTATTTCTACCAATACCTGCAATTAAGACATGCAATCCAATCTTGGAAATGGACAAATCAGACCACAGAACCATCATGTTACTATAAATTTTTATCTGGGAAGAGAGGCTTTGATAGAGGTCTTTCAATTTCCTACTCTTTGTTGCTAACAAATAATAAAGATACTAAACCTTTTTACATCGTCAAATGGGAAGAAGAATTAGCGTTCTTCTTCCCAATACAGACCTGGCTAAAAGCTTCTACGCTAGTAGCTAAACATTCTAGATGTGTGACCCACTTGGAACTAATGAAGATTTATCTAAGGTGGTATCTGAATCCAACCCGACTAGCTCATTTCTCTCCCTCCCACTCGAGATTCTGCTGGAGGGGATGTGGGGTGAAAACACTCTATCCCTATTGGTGGGGGTTGTCCAGTGAAATCACTTTGGGCTTTTAAAAAAACCTTGATAGATGAAGTCCTTCATTACTGTATCCTCAAAACCCCCATATTAGCCATCCTAGACATTGCTCTTGAAGAATCCCCCATACAACACAGAATAGTACTCCAACACATACTAATTGCAGCAAGACTTTCTGTGGCACTGCACTTGGAAGTCCTCCCTAGCTCCGACAGTTAAGGAAGTAATAGCCAGAGTTAACTTTCAGTATAGTTGCGAGACATCACTTGCTATGCCCCCTCACTTGGTAGCAAAAAAAGGGGAAAAATGGGATGTGGGGGAACTTCTAAAAATTGTACAACGGGAAAACCCACCACTCTACCTTCAGAGGGCCTTCAATACTATTAAGGTTTAATCGTAACCATTATTATAATGTGGTACTCTATCTTTATAAGTACATTGAATAACCCATAAGTATATGCTTGCTATACATGATGGACATTGTTTGACTGTGGCATTTATTTGCATTGTTTTCTCTGTATTGTATGTGTTTTCGCAGGCCTGTTTAGCCTGATTCTTCTATTGTTTGTTTGCATTTATTACGTCTTCTTATATGAAAATCCAATAAGAAGACTTCTATGGATAAAAAAAAGCAAATTTGTCAGTGCTGATTTTCATTGTACAGTGACTGCTGAGGTGACTTACAGGATATATGTGGAATACGCGTAAAATTAGTGACAGGAACAGAAGTTTTTTCTCTGTAAAAAAACATGCTGCAGTGGGGTAAGAAATTTTGTGTGAACACAGCCATACTGAGCAAAACCTGACACATAGGGCCCGGGCCCCAGACTAAAAAGGGGGCAAATCTGCTTGAATATAAACTTGAAACTGTTCGTTCCCTTGAAACCTTGAAGAGGAGCTTTACTGAAGTCCCCGTTCTGGTTCAACCAGACCTCTCTTTATTATTGAAGTTGATGCTTCCGAAGTAGGAGTGGACGCAGCTCTGTCGCAAGGGTCACCCTCTCTGACTAATCTTCACCCCTGTGCCTTTTCTCACGAAAATTCTCACTGAAAATTTGCACTGAGCGTAATTATGATGGGAATTGGGAACTTCTCAACATCAAGTGGGCATTTGAGGAGTGGCATCATTTTCTGGAGGGGAATAGATATAAAATAACTGTGCACAGTCTGGGCCCAGGTTCAGTTTAACCTGAGGAAATCCTAGTCCATATATAAAAAGAATGATAAAGGACGCACTACAGGGGCCCAGTTTTTTGTAGGGAAAAGTTTTTGGGTTGCAAACCAAAAATAAGACTTAGGACTCCAACTTGTAAGTTGACTCCAAAATATATTGGTCCCTACTCCATTCTACATGTTGTCAATCCAGTCGTTTTTCGTTTCTGTCTCTTTGCGACTTTTTTAGTCCCCAAAAGTTTTCCCAAATGCTGCTCAAAAAGTATGTACCTCCTATCAGTCATCGTAAGGAGCCACCCCTCCCATCCAGGTAGAGGGGAATCTAGAGTTTGAAGTTGAAAGAATAGTGGATTCCCAAAGATTCAAAAATGCTTTTTGATATCTTGTACATTTGAGAGGGTATGGTTCAGAGAAGTGCCCATGGGAACCTGCCTCATCGATCCATGCCAATAGTTTAGTGAAGGAATTTCACAAAGAATTCCCTTTAAGGATTTTGTTGCAGCCTAAGCCAGGGTGCAGCTTGGTGCTTAATGGGTTAAGCACTTAAACCAATCCCTGGCTGCTGCAGGGTTTTTAAACTTCATCCTGTCTGCCTGGCCCTGCTAGTGATTGCTTTTCATGTCCTAGCTGTCTGTTTTTCTCTACTGTATTGTTTTGCTGGTTCTCGGATTTTGGCTTGTCTTTATGGTTACTCTCCCATTCTGTCCTTTGGTACTTTGCATACTCCTGGTTAGACCTCGGCCCGTATGACTATTCTCTATTTGTTTTCTGTGCTGTTAATTCCTTATTTGTTGTACATTTGTCTTCTATCTGTTTGGCACATGTTTTACTAGGTACAGCTCAGGTAGAGGTTTGAGCGTGAGGTCGTCTTTTTTGGGGCAGTTGCCCTGTTCAGGCAGGGTAAGCCAGGGCAACACTAGAGTGTCCTTTACAACTGGTTACTGGAAGTTCAGAATGGCCCCTCATGGCAAAAAACTGACTGAGGATCCGAAAAAAAGAATTGTTGCTCCACATAAAGAGTCCTAAATTTCGCAGCACAGGGGCCAAAACCCAAAAGTGGTTTTAACAAGAAGTTCCACTCAGAACAGGTTTCACATGGTGAAAAAGTATTAGTGCACGGGTCACATCTATCCGAGATTGTCTTTTTTAAAAAAGACATAAGAGTGCGCCAGCTTGCTCGAGGTTTCATGGGGAGGTTTGCCTGTCTGCTCAACTGTATTCTGCACACTGCATCAAATTGGTTCTATAAGGAAACCTCTTCTATAGATGATGCAAAGAAGGCTAGATGGGGTTTTGGGAACAAACAGACTAAGGACAAGTATTACTGGAGCCATGTAATGTGGTCTGATGAGACCATTATAAACATATTTGGTTCAGATGGTGTCAAGTATGTGTGGCGACAATCAGGTGAGGAGTGCAAAGAAAAGTGTGTTTTGCCCACATAAGCATGGGGGTGGGGGGTGTCTGGTTTTTGGGGCTACCAAATGATTCGGGTCTAGGGAGCTACATTCATTGGGGGAAAAATGAAAACTGTACATATTTGCAGCAGAGCATGATGTCCTCCCTTAAGAAATTGGGCTGCAGGGCAATTTTCCAACATGATAACCCCAAATACAGACACACCCCAAATCCCCCTGCCGCAAAAAAAGGGGGAAGGGGAAAAGTTTCTGGATGGGGCCCAAACATGTCTAACCAAAAATATTGAGCATCTGTGGGGGGTTCTCAAAAGGAAGGTGGGGGAGTGAATGTTTTTTTTTAACATTCACCAGCCCCCATGTGTCATCAAGGAGTGGTAGAGGGATCCAGGGGGGCAAAAACCCGTGAAGCCTATAAACCCATGCCCAAGAAAAAAAAAAATTTTTTAAAAGGGCTGGAAAATAATTTTGTTCCAACAAAAAATTTAAATTTTGGTGAAACCCCTTTTTTGCCAGTGTTTTACATTTTTAAAGCTGTGTGTTGAGTTATTTTGAGGGCACACCAAGTTTATACTGTTTTACAAGCTGTACACTGACCACTTTACATTGTATCAAAGTGTCATATCTTGAGTGTTGTCCCATGAAAACATATATGAAAAAATGTGAAGGATGTACTCACTCTAAAACTGTATGTTGCTGTTGGGCATTTCTTCAGCTGGCACCTCCTCTTGCAAGCTCAAAGCTAGCAACTGATCATTCTGAAAAGACAATGGCAGTGGTCTTATGTACTGCAGCCCATCATGTACACCAACATGCATAATTATCCAGTACATTACATTGTATGCATCACAGTACATTGCAATGTATGCATCTAGTACATTACAATGTATGCATCACTTCATTGTAGATATATACATGGTGCCAACAGCATACCACAGAGTTGGGAAATGTCTGACCGGAGGGCCACGTGTAGCCCTGTGTTCAATCTCATCAAGTATGCAAACAAGTGCCAGGAGCCTGGAGACTTGTGCATATTGTAAGCGTTCACTCGTGTTCGGCCGCCATCTTGGCCCGGCCTGGGGGACACTCTCGCTCTGGGATCGCCGCTTTGGTAACCGGAACAGCAAGTCGACACAGGATTCTCTTGAAGTCTGGCCTCCGCCAGCTTTATTCTTCAACACAGCAAAATATATACAGCAAACAAAATAAATCCTAGGCCGTCCAGCCACTAACTAAACGTACAGAGAGTCCCTCTCTGGCAGTGGTCTGGGTCTACTACCAGCCCCACAAACATGTACTCACACTGTACAGGATAGCCCTTGGGCCTGGCTTCTCTCAAGCCTGGGGGGGAAGAATTCAGGATACTCTCCTGGACAAAGGCCTGCACATGTCCTCCACTGACTGTGAGCCACACTCCCCCTCTGGTATACTGAAGACCAGGCTATTTAACAGACCTTCAGCTGAGCAACTCTCCTAATTACCACCTGAGTAATTAACTCCTGGTTACCCTTGCCAGACTGCTGACCTTCCTCACTGACAGGCAGCAACTTGGTAACCCATAACTTGGAACTCAGCTGCTGCAGAACATCTAGTGGCGGAGAAATGCAATCTTCTAAGGTCGCACAGTCACAATATGTAGTAGCAAATCCTGCTCAAGCTGTTGTTTTCCGATTTCACATGAGATGGTCTCCATAATTTCTGCCACATTTTTGCTAACTCATGGACATGTGTGCATGTGTTTGTGTGTTTCAGGTATATAACATTTACAGTCCTGGTATTTCCCACATTTTGCTCAGATGTTGCTCTGGCTTTGACTGGATGTTGCCCATATGGCCCCTAGATGTTACATGGATGTTCGAAAATGTGCCTCCCATGTGCCTTAGGTATGCCCCAGATGTGTGCTAGATGTCTGATGGTGTCCACAGAAATTAAGAGGGCAATTGGCTGTGTGAGTCCCTTTCTATAAAGTATGCAAAAAAGTCAGAAGCCCTGTAGCAAATCGCTAAGCTGTGGTTTTCCGATTTGCATGAGAAGGTCTCCATAATTTTGCCACTTTTTGGTAACTCATGGCATGTGTGCATGTTTTTGGGTGTGTTTCAGGCAATAAATTTCATTTATGGGATTTCCCCACTTTTTGTCAGATGTTGCTCTGGTTTTGCCGGGGTTTTTCCCCCCATTGGCCCTGAGTTGCATGGAATTCGAAATTTCCTCCTGTCCCTTGGGTTTCCCCCAGATTGTCCTAGTTTTTCCGATGGTGTTCCCATGCAATTGAAGGAAATTGACTATGTGTATTTTCAATAACCCAGAAAAAACTGCAGAACTTTTCCCTTTGACTTTACTGGGTTGTCAAAATTTGGTAAATGCTTAAAATAACCAGAGAGCTTTTTAGCTATTTAAGAACCCGTCTAATAAAATATTAGATAACACTTGTTTTGGAGTGTATTTTCATTTCAAACGTTTTTGGAATTTTTCCTAAGGCTATGTTCACACGGCGTAATTGCGGGGTGTACAGTAGCCCCGAAATTTTTAACCGGGTGTTTGGGGTCGTGGTCGGTGGTATCCTGGAGTGGGGGGGCAGCCCGCCAACCCATGTTTAAAATTTTTCACGTTTTTGGGCCGTTAAAAGGGGGAATAATCCAAGTTCTCTTGGAATAGGATTTCCGAAATTGGGGCGATCTCGCTCGTGTAAGAGCGAAAATCGACAGAAATGCCGCCAAAATTGCCCGTGTGAAATAGCCCTAAGATAAAAGCATGTAAAATTATATTTTATTCACAAACCCAATTTTCCGTTCAGCTAACGTCTCCAACCTTTAAAAAAAATTATTGGTTTTTGTAATCGTTTTTTCTCTGGTTTTTTTGGGGTTTGCCTGGAGTAAAAAATAAAAACAAAAATGGCTTCACATTTTTAACATTTTCCTAAACTTTATGTAATTGATTTTAATTGTGGTGCGGGGGTTTATGGAGAGGGGCCCTAAATGTTGTACTTTTTAGATGTTTTTCTTTTCCTTGTGAATGACTTGGGGGGGGAAATTTTCCTTCGATCTTCGGGAATATATTTACTTAAAAAAATTGGTGATGTGTTCAATACTTTTTTCCCCCAAATTTACATTGTTAGCATGACTTTGTACCCTTTTTAAAAGGCTTTATGGCCTTTCCGGGTCACATTGCTGTTGCTTGAATGATGATGTATAGTCATTTTTAACATGTCTGGACACTAGGGACATCACTGAAATTATATAAGGGGTGCTGCTGGAATGTTCTTTGGGGTTCTTTGGGTTTGGGATTTGTAAGGCAGCTGGTCTGAACCCTGATTGCCATTAGTCGTTTCTTTTATTTCTATCTTCTTCTTTCCTCTATTGGCCTGGCCTTTTTCTGTTCATCCCTCTGTTCTTTCCCCTGTCATTTGTGTAAATAGAGAAATTCTTAAGCTGTGATCTGTTTTACTGAATCCAATTTATTTTTGGGGCGTGCGTTTTAGAAGGGTTGGGAAAAATAGGGGAGAAGGTTTTTTTCGGTTCTTGGAGAAAAAGTCATGGATTTTTGTCTAGAGTGATGTTGAGTACAGAATAGAGTGAAGTGATGTCTGAGGCTAAAAACAAGATTTTCATTATTATAAGACAGTAGTGTTTCCCCCCAATTAAAGGGTGAGACGAAAACCATGATTGTACATCGGGGAAAATGGACATTGCTACTTGTGTTTTCTAGTGATTGTTTCCCCTGGGCCTTTGTGAAAAATTTTACATGTATTTAAATATCTTGGGGCCCTTTTCTTGAAAGAGCGCGATCCTGCATTTAAGACCCCTTTTACCCAAAGAGGTATGAGTGAAAATATGTGTATACCCCCATGCACACACTATCACATGCCCCAAACCCTTAACCAGGCCACATGAGATGTTAATGAAAGTCATTATTTTTTTCTTGGCAAACCCTAATTTTCTCTCAAGTAATCTTATCTATGTGGGGACTTGATGTTTCTTGTTACTTTTTAATGGCTCCATTTATGCCAAACAAAAGAGGATGGCCCACACCAAATGGTCTATGAGATAAGCAGCATAGAGGTGTCTGGCAGCCTTTTCATATTTTTCATTAAATATTAAAATATGGGGTTTTTTTCGTTTTATGTAGCATAAACTTCAATCCAAAACTAAAGCATTCTTTTCACATTAACAGATTCCACCATCCAATAGAGCCAACATGATGCAGTAAGTAAATCTTCATTCTAGAAGAATTTTTGGGAGGGTGGGGGGACAGTTTACTGAGATCAAGTTTTGTTATCAATGTAGCAAGAAATTACTTATTACTAAAGAAGCTGCTCAAAAGGGATAACATTCCTCATTAGGAAGAAGCACCACATTGGTGTGTAGAGAGTTATACAGCATGGTCACTCTACTGAAATGTAAATGTAACCCACAACTGGAAGAAAAGAGCCAGAGGTAAATATACATAAAAGATAAATATGGAAAAAAAATTATAATTAACACAAACTTTATTAGTATGAGAAAAATATTAATGACAATTTAAATAACACAGAAAAGTTATCGGGGAATAGTTCAAAATATTATAATAAGGGAAAAATCAATAAAAACTTGTGCACAAACATAAAGAACGGAAACTGTTGGTTGTCCAGTTAGAGAAATAAAAAACAATATATAGGTACAGATATAGAGATATAAATATAAAGCTGTTCAGCTTAAGGGTATGTTCACACGATGTACAGTAGCGCAAAAGAAATTAGTGTTTGGGGAGTGCCTAATCCCCGTGTCCCCCGGGGTGGGGGGGGCGGAGAGCGCCGCCCCAATAGACATGCATTATTGCGGCACGTATTCACCGCAAAAAATTGACAGTCCTTATTTACCCCACAGGCAAAATCGATCTATTTCTATGAGAGTATGGGTGCCCGTAATTGTAGGGTGAACCCCCGTGTATTAAGCGAAGTATGGCGCAAAATAGCGGAAAAAATGTTCTCAAAATAACCATGTGAACATATCCTTAGTGAAGTAGAAATAGTGGGATACCACAGAAGCGAAGCTGTTGTCCGGGCGAAATGCGCGTCAGGTCTATGCTTGTGTTTTATTTGTATATCAGAGTTTATGTTGCTCTCTGTGTTTCTTTTTTTGGACTATACTTTATGTTTTAATATTTTTGTTAATTTTCTAAAAACTATTGGGGAACCCTATTTTACTCTTTGCACTGGGGGTGAACAACTTACATTATATTTATTAGGGGAACCCCTTTATTTGTTTTTTGTTTCCCTATTGTCATTCCCCAGTTTTTGTTCTTTTGTTTGGCTCATTTTTTTTATGATTTCTTTTGTCACGTATGTTTTGAAAAATGTCCCATCTGTGTATTTGTCTGTGTTTTTTATTTCATTAAAATTTTTGCCATTTTGTAATGTTTTTGTTTAATATTATTTTTTCTCCACATTTATTCTTGAATATTTTTCCTTTTCAAATGTAAATGTATTCAAAATAAAATTCAAGGAAAAAAACAGCGACAATTATTGGGGTGAAATGTTCCTCAAGTCAAATCTGATCATTGTGTCTTGCAATGTGGCGTGAGTTAAGGCTACCAGAAATTAATCTAACACAGCTGTTTCGGGGTGTTTGCCCCTTTTTTAAAAGCAGAGTAGAACTGGTTTGGTTGGGAGAGGTCGATGTAGCTAAAAAAAAAGTACAAGGGAAAAGAGTGTTACATAAGAGGGCTTGGTAGGAAGCCCCCACAAATTTAAAATTTTGTCTGAGTGTTTATCTTGTAATGTTGCGTTAGAGATTTTAAACTTTAATGAAATTTTTGTCCACAGGTTAGGGGGGGTTCTGATAAGGGAAGATCTTTAGTTGCAATGTATGCTAAAAAGAAAATGAAGAAGGGGTCGTTCAGCCCTGTTTTTGGTCTTTTTTATGAGATTATATTTCGGTTTTTATGTGTAATTTAAAGGGATTATAGCAGAGCTTTACTAATATTTAAAAAAGGGTTATGCATTGTGTAACTTCTTTTTTTAGTCCCCCTTTTTACGATTGATGATGGGGCCCGATTTGGGGGAAAGTTAATATAATAATGTATGTAATGTAATGTAATATAATAAATAATGAATGTAATGTAATGAATTGTACAAGTCAGGGCATTGTGTGACCCCAAGGGACTGTCACAGAGGTCATACAGCAGTTATAGATTATCTCATTGGGCTAATACTTATAACAACTGAACTTCTTCACCCTGGCTTCAGGAGCAATGTGAGAGTTGTATGTGTTGGTGCCAGTCATTAATCAATTAAAGCTAATATTACATTGCCCAAAAGAGCGGGTCCATGTCACCATGTAGCACAAAGTCTACATTGTGACAAAAAGTGTTCCTTATAGGATATATAGGGAATATTGCAAGTTCTATTTACAGGGCACAAGGGCCTGTCCCTACAATTGTTCTTTTTATGTTTCCCTTTAATTGTGACCCATCAAACAGGGCTGTTCTATGTGAGATGGGCAGGCTATTTTTGCTGGGGGGGTTTGGATGGGGGGAGAACCCCCAAGGATGTGTTCTGTGTCTTTAATTGATGTGGCATGGTGAATCCCTTTTTCCCCCCACAGTGGTGCATTTAAAAAACCTTTATTGGCACGGGGGAATTTTAAAAAGTGGCAAATTGTCTCCCTTACCAAAGGGTGGAGGCGGGGAGGGGGGGCCGGCACCCCGCCGTCCATAGATTTTTACTCGGCGCGTTTTACGCCGCTGTAAAAAAAATGTCATTATTTCCCCCCCCGGGGATTCGGCGGCGGGGAAGGAGACGTTAAACCCTGTTCTCTATGAGAACTGTGGATTACCGTAATGCGGGGGGTATTCCGCCGTAATTTTCGCGAGGCGAATTTCGGACTGAAATATGTCCATTTTAAACCGTGAATTTTCCCCTTTTCAAATTGCCCCTGCGCCCCTCTTTTATACAGGCCCGAGTTTAAACAGCTTTTGAAGTATTTTTCATTTTTTTATTGAACCCAGCTTTTAATTAAATAAGGGCCTTGATTTCATATATCGGTAATCTTTTTTAATGGCTGGTTTTAGTTAAAAATTTAGGTTAGTAAAGAACATGTATTTGTACCCCCCAAACCTTAATGTTTTGACCATTTTATATCATTATATATTGATGTCTGGCGCTGTCTTGACATAAAAGTTCTCTCCCTCTGAAATTAAAAAATACTTAAGCTGAATTTTGCTTTTTGCCATTAATAACCAAAACCTCCCCTGTATTTTGTTTTGTTGGGTCCACCCCCTTTTCTAGGGAGCAGGCCCCCTGTCTAGGGGTTTTTTTGGATTCTGATTTGACCTTCACCCCTTTCCCAATCCTTGCCCCCTCCTGTCACCTGACCTCAAGAATATTTCAAAAATCGTCCCTTTTCCTGTGGAAAAACTAAAATTATTTGTCTTATTCTTTTTCGTTTGACTACTGAAACCCCTTGTTATGGTCTCCCCTCTGCAAATTCCCCCCTCCATTGTAAGTGCGAGCCGGGTTGTCTTTTTCTCAGCGCTATATGATGCCTTACCTTGTCAGTCACTGCCTTTGGTTGCCCATTCGAAGGAACAGTATTAAAAACAGCATTCACCCTAAAGCTCTCCACGCGCGCTCCTCCTAACTTCCCTCGTCTCTGTCTACGCCCCACCTGTGCTTCGCTCTGCTGGTGATTAGATTACTTCCCCAATCATCTGAACCCATGCCCCCTCTCCAAGATTTCACACGTGCGGCACCCCAAATTTTGGAATTTGCTACCGCGGGCGATCGGCCCTTTACAAACCCACAGTTTTAAGGGGCCCCGAAAATCATCTTTCGGTCTGGGGCCCAAGTTTCCCCAAATTATCACACACATTTGTCCTCCCCAATAAGGCATTACAGGCACTTATCTGTTATGATGTACAGTTTTGGGTGGCAGGTTCATCCCTTTTCATGTAAACCACCCCCCATTTTTGAAACATGGCCCCGGCATTTTTAAAAATTGGGACTTTTCCTATGTTTCACCCATAACCCCAAAAGATTGTAGCTTCCACGGGCCTCACACCTGGGGTCTCATTTTTTAAGTACTTTTAAAGTGTAATGACTGTAGGGTTTACCCTTGAAAATTTTTTTAAGTGTGCGGAATATGTTGGGCTATAAAATAAAGAAATTTTTATTATTTTATTATATCTTATGTATCAA
Source organism: Phyllomedusa bahiana (assembly GCA_025379985.1). NCBI lineage: Eukaryota > Metazoa > Chordata > Amphibia > Anura > Hylidae > Phyllomedusa > Phyllomedusa bahiana. The sequence goes on from JAODAL010003613.1 coordinate 128,518, forward strand.
AAAACAGCCTTTGACCTATGGGTCCTTTTCATGTACGGCTGTGTGTGGGGACATTTTAAGTACTTGACTGTGGGGGGAAGATAATTGTTTTTCTTGCTTCAGCCAGTTTGCCTAAACAGTCCTGACCCAAACCAACAAGGTTTCTCCAGGTTCCGTTTTCTGAGCTGTGGCATGTCCTTAGAGTTCACCCGCCCCCCCAGGAAAAAGGGGAAAAATGCTTTTGACCAAAACCCGTACCTTCGAAAAGACTCATCAAAAATCTGTGATAAGTGGGAGACAGTCTGAGGGTTTTATTACACTTTTCCAGTGCACTCCTATAATAATACTGTTATTTCTTGGTCTTTTCTGCTCTCCTATCCCCACCAGGACATGACTACTGGAAGTAACTGCCCTGAACCCCCCTATTATATAAATTAAAAAAATTACTTTTACTGTGTTAGGATTGATGGAGATTTTATAAGATTAAGGGACATTCCTGGAATACTGTGTATGTGATATGTGATCATTGTCTTTCCTCTTATATCTCTGCAATAGATGGATGCGGAGAGTATGGTTCAGCCGTCGAATATTCAGGTATTAATCTCTATATTCTCCAGCATTACAGTATAAGACATAAAGATACAGGCATAGTCCTTGTGTCTGTGACATACAGAGGAGCAAATGTTCCTGGTTCTGTTCTATGTATTTACCTTACTCTAGTTGTTATAGATGATATTTTCTATAGGTCTCATGGTCTCCATAGTATCAATGCTTCTCACTGGAGCTGTATTCTTCTATTCTATAGACGTGGAAGATACGCAAAAAAAGTATCAAAGCGTCCAAGACTGGATAAGATAATGTAAGTTTAGAGAATAAGAAAGACTGATTTTCTTATGTTCCACATCGGACATCCCCACTAGTGACTACAGCATGGGGGGATTCATTATCAGAAATATCTATAGACTCCATGTATGTCATGTCCTATGTTCTATCTCTAACAGTGAAGAAACGGAAGAGGAAGTGGAGAAAGAAGACCAAATGGAAACATCAAAGACTGAGGACATGATTGTGTAAGTAGAGAGATATAATGAGATGATTACATAGAAAAATAACAGATCAGTGATGATAGAAAATGATGGATATAAAGCATGGTCTCATATATACTGTATCCAGCCACAGAGATAAAAGCCTCTGATGGTGACAGTCATGTATCACACTTTACTGTACATGGATACAATGAGGCCCAGGCTCTCACCCTGTGATTTGTGAATCCAAAGGAGTATTTGCCTCAGAAACCTTGAGATAAATTGCTATAAGAGCTATGTGGGAACATAGATATAGGGCCACAGTTATATACAAGTAAGCATGTCCCTAGCTATGAGAAGGGCTACCTCACAGGAGATTCTCTGCCCTTACAGTCATACTATTTCTATACACATTTGATACTCCAGCAATTCTTAGCTTCCCTCGCTGCTATGTGACATACAAAGAAGGGGGTTACAGCAAATATTATGAGAAGGGAGCGGTAAACAAGTAGCAGGGTCTTCTGTCCTGGTTGTCATTACCAGGCACTGTAAGGTGGGGACATTTGGATTCCATTCTTTCTTCTCTGTTCACCTCCATACACTCAGCAATCATATGTTTTATTCCTAAAAGCAGAGTAATACAGAATATCTTCATAGACATTTTTTGCTTTACAGAAATGTTTGTCAAACATTTACTCCAACATGATATAAGTAGAGCTTTAGTGAAGGGAACAGGTCACTTGGTCAAATATGTCACTTGGTTGTAGATTTATGAAGAAAATAGTTCCATCTGCCCTGAGTTATATTTAGTCTAGAAATTGACCTGTCTATAAAGAATAGTTCAGATAGTTCCCATTCTATGGAGAGTTTTGGAAGTGGATTATGATACTGGATTTATGTGGAGAAACATGGAGGGTGCAGGAGAATCAGAGTTTAGCAATTACCTATGGTTATCTTATTATTACTGTATAAACCTTTACACTAATGCCCTGACAAGTCCTCTGCTCATTCTATTATCCTCGTTTATTTCCCCAGAGGACAGATATGGCAGATGCCAGCATGTCCAGAGAGAGCGAAGAAGCTAAGGAAATCTAAGAACTTACCTCTTAATGCTTATTGAGGAAGAATAACTTTTCTTAGGTATATAAAAATAAATATCTATCATAACATTTAACCAGGATGGGAATATTATTCTAAGGTTGCCTCCGTTATGTTACCTCCCTGGTGCTGCTGAATCTATAACATAGCATGCCCTGTAATGAATGGTAAAGAGTCATCTAAACCAACGATGGGGACTCAAGTTGCCCCTTACTATGCTAACCTGCTGATGGGCCTTTTTGAACCTACTCATATCTCCTCAGGTCAAAATCCATTCTTAAAGAATATAATCTAGTTTAAACATTACACAGACAACCTTGTATTAATCATGGAAAGTCCAATGGATATCACCCCATCATTCATTCCCTACTTTAACAACAACCCTTGGGGTCTAGACAGGGGCGTAAATACAGGGGTAGCAGGGGTAGCAGTTGCTACGGGGCCCAGTGGCTTGGGGGGGCCCCGCAGCAGCTGCTACCACCTTTGCTACCCCTGTGATACCACTCTGGGCCCGCCGGCAGTGAACACAACAGTTCACTGCGGCGGGTGCAGCGCTGCGGGGCCGGTCTGTGAGGCACGGGGGGGGGCCGCCGCCGCCGCCAGGCTACGCCCCTTGCGTCACAGAGGAGATCTTAATTGTATGCACGTCTGTGCGACGCGCATACAATTAAGATGAACGGCGGGGCAGGGAGAGCTGTGCGCTCCCTGCCCCTGCCGTACATCGCTCAGCAGGCGACGCAGCGGAAGTGACGTCATCGCGCCGCCTGCCGAGCTTCCTGTCCTCAGCCCCAAGCCTAAAGCAGCAGGCTTGGGGCTGGGAAGAGAAGGAGATGCCGGGGGAGCGTGGCAAGGTAAGTAATACCTTGGGGTAAGAGGGCGGGTGTCTATGCCTATTACTGGGGGCCCTATTACTTGGGGGGTGTCTATGCCTATTACTGGGGGCCCTATTACTTGGGGGTGATGTCTATGCCTATTACTGGGGGCCCTATTACTTGCGGGGTGTGTGTCTATGCCTATTACTGGGGGCCCTATTACTTGGGGGGGTGTCTATGCCTATTACAGGGGGGCCCTATTACTTGGGGGGGGTGTCTATGCCTATTACTGGGGGCCCTATTACTTGGGGGGGTGTCTATGCCTATTACTGGGGGCCCTATTACTTGGGGGGGGGTGTCTATGCCTATTACTGGGGGCCCTATTACTTGGGGGGGGAGGTGGTGTGTCTATGCCTATTACTGGGGGCCCTATTACTGGGGGTGGGGGTGTCTATGCCTATTACTGGGGGCCTATTACTTGGGTACTTGGGGGGGTGTCTATGCCTATTACTGGGGGCCTATTACTTGGGGGGGGGTGTCTATGCCTATTACTGGGGGCCCTATTACTTGGGGGGGGGGTGTCTATGCCTATTACTGGGGGCCCTATTACTTGGGGGGGGTGTCTATGCCTATTACTGGGGGCCCTATTACTTGGGGGGGTGTCTATGCCTATTACTGGGGGCCCTATTACTTGGGGGGGGGTGTCTATGCCTATTACTGGGGGCCCTATTACTTGGGGGGGTGTCTATGCCTATTACTGGGGGCCCTATTACTTGGGGGGGGTGTCTATGCCTATTACTGGGGGCCCTATTACTTGGGGGGGGTGTCTATGCCTATTACTGGGGGCCCTATTACTTGGGGGGGGGGGGGTGTCTATGCCTATTACTGGGGGCCCTATTACTTGGGGGGGGGGTGTCTATGCCTATTACTGGGGGCCCTATTACTTGGGGGGGTGTCTATGCCTATTACTGGGGGCCCTATTACTTGGGGGGGGTCTATGCCTATTACTGGGGGCCCTATTACTTGGGGGGTCTATGCCTATTACTGGGGCCCTATTACTGGGGAGGGGTGTGTGCCTATTACGGGGGGCCCTAAAACTAGGGGGTGTGTCTATGCCTATTACTGGGGGCCCTATTACTGGGGGTGGGGGTGTCTATGCCTACTACTGGGGGCCTATTACGTGGGGGGGGTGTCTATGCCTATTACTGGGGGCCCTATTACTTGGGGGGGTGTCTATGCCTATTACTGGGGGGCCCTATTACTTGGGGGGGGGGGTCTATGCCTATTACTGGGGGCCTATTACTTGGGGGGTGTCTGCCTATTAATGGGGGCCCTATTACTTGGGGGGGATGTCTATGCCTAATACTGGGGGCCCTATTACTGGGGGGGGGGGTGTCTATGACTATTACTGGGGGCCTATTACTTTGGTACTTGGGGGGGTGTCTATGCCTATTACAGGGGGCCTATTACTTGGGGGGGGGTGTCTATGCCTATTACTGGGTGCCCTATTACTTGGGGGGGTGTCTATGCCAATAACTGGGGGCCCTATTACTGTTTGGGGTCTAAGACTATTACTGGGGGCCCTATTAAATTGGGGGTCTATTCCTATTACTGGGGGCCCTTTTTATTGGGGGGTCTATGCCTATTACTGGGGGCCCTATTACTGGGGGGTCTATGCCTATTACTGGGGGCCCTATTACTGGGGGGGACTATACCTACAGGGGGCCCTTTTAAGGGGGGGGGGAAATATACCTACAGGGGGCACTATTACTGGGGATGGGAAACTATACCTACAGGGGGGCCCTGTTACTGGGGAGGGGGAAATATACCTACAGGGGGCACTATTACTGGGGAGGGGAAACTATACCTACAGGGGGCACTATTACTGGGGGGGGAACTATACCTACAGGGGGCACTATTACTGGGGGGGGAAACTATACCTACAGGGGGCACTATTACTGGGGGGGGGGTCTATACCTACAAGGGGGCTCTATTACTGGGGGGGGGGACTATACCTACAGGGGGCACTATTACTGGGGGGGAACTATACCTACAGGGGGCACTATTACTGGGGGGGGGAAACTATACCTACAGGGGGCACTATTACTGGGGGGGGGAAACTATACCTACAGGGGGCACTATTACTGGGGGGGGAACTATACCTACAGGGGGCACTATTACTGGGGGGGGGAAACTATACCTACAGGGGGCACTATTACTGGGGGGGGGGGGAAACTATACCTACAGGGGGGCACTATGACGGGGGGGGAACTATACCTACAAGGGGGCACTATTACGGGGGGGGGACTATACCTACAAAGGGGGCAACTATTATGGGGGGGGGAACGTATTACCTACAGGGGGCCCTATTAACGGTGGGGGGGAACAATACCTACAGGGGGCCCTATTACTGGGGAGGGTGCCCTATACTACAGGGACCCTTTATTAACTGTGGGGGGGGCTATGCCTACAGGGAGCCCTATTAATAGAGGGGGGAGAAACTATACCTACAAGGGGCTCTAATGACTGGGGGGAACTATTTGCCTACAGGGGAGTCCTAATCTACGTGGGGTGGGGGGGGACTATTCTGCCTACAAGGGGGCCCTAATCTACGGGGGGGACTATTCTGCCTATAAGGGGGGCCTAATCTACGGGGGGGGACGATTATGCCTATAAGGGGGCTGTAAACTACAGAGGGCCCTATTCCACATACAGGGGTGGCCTAAGCTACAGGGGGCCCGCATTGTACCCCCATGGGACCCCAAAGCTTACGCCCGGGGGCCCGACGCTGCCGACGTCTCCCCCTGCTACGGCCCGGTGGGTGCCAAGCTACCGGGCCCCCGCCCGGGGGCCCCGTTGTCCCTACATACCGACTGGGGGTGCCCCATAATTACAAAGGAGTAATTCTTACCATTAGGGCCATTATAAATGGGGAGTTTGTACATGGGGGGTGGGGGAACTCAGTTGGGAAAATGAATAAAAAAAAGGAGGAGTCTTCAGGTATTTGTGTTGTAAATTCTACAGGGACGAGTGGTGGACGGAGGAAGTCATCATGGAGGTCTGGACCGAATAGAGAAGAAAAGGGAAAGTAAACGACTCTTTCGTGACCACTATATGGTCACTGTATGGTGGTTATATACAGTCTGCAGAGCCTGTGTACACTGTGTCTACCACTATATGCTCACTGTATGGTGGTTATATACAGTCTGCAGAGCCTGTGTACACTGGTATATACCACTATATGGTCACTATATGGCGGTACTCTTGGTCTTTGTGTACTGATCAATAATAGTGTAGGGGTATTATTCAGTCACTTTGTGGTCATGTTCTGGCGGTATAATCAGGTTCCTATGTAATAGGACTATTGGTAATATTGGTTTTGGTATAGTGGATTTGTTTGGTAGCCGTATGATGGTGATATGTATGGTGAGGTATTCACCCCTTGTATTATCTAACAGCATGTCCTGGTAAATGTTCGTGATCAGGGAGGTGGGCAAGGGGGGGGGGGGATGGGGGTAGGGGGCCCCATCCAAAAGTTCGCTATGGGGCCCAGGCTTCTCTAGTTACGCCCCTGGGTCTAGAGTTCACAATGTCATTTAGCAACACTGAGATTGTGTTCTTGGAACTGGTCCTCAATCATGATGATGGAAAAATCAGACCAAGGACACATTTTAAGAAATGTGACTCAAACAGCTATCTTAATTTCAAGAGCTGTCGCCACAGACAATGGCTGAGGAATATCCCGTGTAGTCAATTCAGACGGGTCAGAAAAAATTGTTACAACGAAAAGGATTTCACTGTTCAAGCCGGGTTTCTCAGTAAAAAGTTCCGTCAGAAAGGTTATCCTCTCAGCCTGGTTGCTCAAGTTGAAGAAAGAGCCAAAAAATCCTCTCAAAAAGACTGCCTTCATTATAAAGAAATGAAAAATGTCACCAAAAAAGCAGATTTATCTTTTATAACCACCTATTCCTCTCAACATAAAGATTTAGAACTCTTAGAGCCACATGTATGAAAACTGTCTAGGTCTAATATTCACTTTGTCACTCATCTGAATATTCACATTATCACTCATCTAAATCTCACATGATCTCTTTATTTCTTTTCACATGTACATGAATCACTATATTTTTTTTTCCTTTTTTCGAAGGTGATCCTTGTTTCTGCACTTGCAATTCAGCAACTTCATTTAGTGATCCATTTACTAGTTGTACTCTAAAGACGCATCTGTTCTTTTTTTATCACCCACACGTTTAGCGCACAAAATTAATTGATTGAGATAAACCCACACTAGGAATTACCCATATACTGTGGGGCTAGTGTGAAAAGTTTACTTGGGTTCATTCTCTTGTGGCTGCACAATAAAGTTTCTTCTAACCCCTTTTTTTTCCTCTTTCTATTTAACAACTAAAGAAGTCAATTGAAGCTATTTTTTAACACGTTTTTAACGTTTTTTTAAACATGTTTCCCAATTCAAAAGGTTATGTGATGTTTTATATGTTTCTTTATATGTTTCTTAATAAGCTACACATTTCACATCTATAAAGTTTTTTCTTATAACCTTTAACATTGTGATGTCATTATATATAAAAGCTATTTAAGATGTTGGTTTGTAATCTTTGTTCCTTGAACCTGAGGAAGTGTGGCATGTGCCCGTGCAAAATGCGTATTTCTTTTATGCTTTATATTTTATGTCTTTTAATGATTGATACTTGCTGAAACGAAAACTAAAAAAATTTATTTGGGACATTTCCCGACTCCTATTTTGTCAGTTTCAGCTAAAAACTTTACCTTTATTGCGATTTCCATACTTACTGCTTGAACACCACCATAGGTCCGTATCATATACCTCATCCAATTCATTCAGTTAAAAGAAAGTTTCTTATTTCTCTATGTTTCTTCTACAGATTCAGGCCGTTATTCAGGTAATCATCAAAAATCACCATATTCTTCTGATGTTACAGTATTAGTCTTCTACACAATGAGGGGCAGGAATAGTCCTGGTGACATAGATGATATATACTGTACACTTCTGTATCAATGATTGTAACTGGAGATGTGTTTTCTTCTAGACGAAACAAATATAGGAAGAAGTTCCTCAGACGTCCACGGCTTGACACAATAATGTAGGTTTAGAAAATAAGTAGATGCCACCTTCTCCACTTATTCTGCCCCCTTTTATAGCTATACAATAGAAGAGAATATAGTTTTTTTGCCCTAAAAAACTTCTTCTCTTCTCAAGAAAATAGAAAATGACAACTAATGTCGTAGATAATAATATGTGTCCTGTACTGGGCGCAACAACATCTACTTTACCATCTACAGGAACAGACTGTGCTTAATGTGACCCAACACAATTGTCGTGAGGCTACTGATAGGGAAAAGATATGATGTAGACAGGATTTTCTGTCTTCATCAAAAAACTTGTCAAAAACCAAAATCGAAAAATCACTTTGAAACTGAGTATTTTGTCAGTTTTTCGTCCAAAGCTGCCGGGTTTCCAACGAGTTTTTGGGTAATTTCTAGTTTGTTGATGTTTTTGACGTGGATTTTGGCGTGTTTCTTTTGAGCAGTATTCAGCAATTTTCACTGGTTTTTAAATGTATGCAAAATTTATATGCCTTGTTTAAACATCTGGGTGTTTTTCAGTGGTTTTTTTTTTGTATTAAGGTCTGGGTGGACGGTTTTCTGTCAGATTTTCAACGGTTTCTAACTACTAAAACCGCTGAAAATCCAACGGAAAACCTGTGCTGTGTAGACATTGCCTAAGATGATTATTATATATAGACATTATAGCTTATAGATTATAGATATGTAATCGTATCGGTTATTAGGTTCTTATTTACTATATACCTGTCTGTAGAGATAGCAGCTCCTGGTGGTCATGCAGCCTAATGTTCTGTATATGGTTTCTAGGAGGTGTCTGTGGAGAAATAGGATTGAGGTTATTTTTACCAGCTATCAGAATTTAGGAGGGACAGTGGTAGTTAATGTGGTAGCATTATATATAGATATGACCTATGTAAGATTTATGGATGACTTTATCTTATATTCTCATTCAATGGAAGTCTTGAGAACCAGTAATGAGTCTTCTCAGATTAAAACAACATGATGGATTGTCCTCCTGAATGTTCTTCAAAATCACAGTAAATATACTTTACTATGATCACTTGATAATCCAGAATGTTTGATAATCAAGGCAATGGTTATGTCATTTAAGCTTGAAAAAAGCAATTTTATTAATTATGGAAACATTAATAACACTTGCATTCTTTAGAAAGAGACACAAGGTCAAAAACATGATATATTAAAAAAGGTGTCATATTCTGAATAGAAAAGTCTTCTCCAGCAGATAAATACTGAACATGAGCTGTAGTCTCTTTTAACTGACAAATCCAGATATCTGCAGACTTGTCTATAGCATTCATGATTCTATGCAGAGCTGTATTCTGCTGTTATGGACACATTAAATTGTAGTGTCTGTGAGACTGAAAGATGTCATGTAAATGCACCAAACATAGGCACGACAGATGTATGCGCCCACATATGACCGGTACATAATTACTGTTGCATTATATATCTATTTAGAACTATGTATGCGCCAAATTAAATAGGTGTCTCCCTAAGTGTTAAAAGCTCAACCTTTATCTTCCTAAGATCCGCCAGATCCACAACCATAGAAATGTCACAGAACCTTCAGGGCGACTCGCCAGTTCTATGTCACCTTTTCTAAGTGTAGAACGCAGCGAGTGTATGAAACTGTTGTATCTGGGTTAACAAATATGGCGTGAGTTATACCTTGCGCTTTGTTGGTGCATTTCTAGCGCATTTAAAAGTTTTGGAGTACAACTGATCATACATCTACAGAACAGGGTTACAACAGGTTTGCTGTCTCAAAGCATGGCAGAAAATTGGTGCAGCCCTATTCATACATGTCGTCCTCTGTGCCGAGCGCTTCATACACAGCTTCATACAAGTGCTGTGTTACATTAACACCTTAACCCACCTGGACATATGGGTACGTCCTGGTGGCATTAAGGAGTTGTGTTGCAGGATCGCAGGGCTATTTGCAGCTAACACTCGGCAGTTACAGTGTGGGAGGGAGTCAGCGCCATCCCGCACCGATTAACCCTTATTTGGTATCACTGCGTCTGAGAAAGTCTGATCTATTAAAATATAACATTAATTATCACGTACACTGAACTCAGTAGAACATGAAAGATTACAAACACAAAAATTGCGTTTTTGATAATTTCATGTCCTATAACAATTGGAATAAATTTAATCAAAAAAGTCGTATGTATTCCAAACTGGTATCAATAAAAAGTACACTTCAGCCCACAAAAAAACGTCCCCTCACTTAAGTCCGTAGGTGTGAGTACACAAAAGTTATTGGTTACAGAAAATGGTGCGGCCAAAAATAGAACATGTTTGGAATTTTTGTTTACGTTACCAAAACATAGCAAAAACCTTAAATGTTTGGTATTGCTTGATGCATATCAACCTGCATAATGCAGACAACACATCATTGATACTGAAGATTGAACTCCATACAAACAAAACACCTGCAAGTATGGTACAAGTACGTTTCTTTTCACATTTCACCCCACCTAGAATGTTTTTGTGCTTTCCCAGTATATTCTATGGTACAGTGTATGATACCACTAGAAAGTACATCCTACAAACTAAAAGCCCTCATATGTCTATGTAGATTAAAAAATAAAAATGTTATGGCACCTGGAAGGCAGAGAGGAGAAAAATGAAGACTCATATTTCTTTTTTCTTTGTAAAGGTTAATGGGTTAAGCCATATGATTATAATCCCTGGAAGTCTATGGGACATATTACTCCTCCACCAGAGTTATCCCAGTCAGTTGTCACATTATACAAGTGTTTTAGTGGCCACAATACAGATCTGTTCATGGATGAATTCATTGTCATAAGTATCAGTATTATCCTATTTATGTGATGTCCTATGTTCTATCTCTAATAGAGAAGAAAACGAAGAGGAGCAGCTGGAAACAGGAGAAAATATAAAGACAGAAGAAGCATCAATGGAGGAAGAGACAGTGTAAGCCATTTTATGATACCTGTAACTTTTTTTCTGTGACCTGAGTGAGTGCTTGTATCTTGCAGGAAAAAAAATATTTTATATTTCCATATTTACAAGTAAATATGACTTTTTAATCACTTTTTATTCCAAGTTTTTGTGGCAGCACAAAATATACAATTTAGGGGCTGGGCTTTTATTTTTTTATAGTATTTGCCATTTGGGATGAATAAGGTTCTGTTTTGATAGACCGGGTGTTTACAGATGTGGCAATACCAATTATGTTTTTCTTTTCTTTTTTGATTTTAATTTGTAGGATGGAAAATGAGAAAACTTTTAAGGTTTCATGTATGAAAACTGTTTAGGTTTAAGACTGTTTTTGTTGCCCACAGCAGCCAATCAAAGCTCCCCTATCATTTCATGGTTCTCATGGTCCAGGCTGCGGTCCCCATTCTGGGCTGTGGACATGGCTGTGTTCTTACTTCTATCATTTCCTTATGCTGCGGTCTCTGCTGTGAACCGTGGATGTACCTGTCTTGCTGTCGCAGCTTTGGTTTCTATTGCAGCGCCGCTGTCACCATGAACTCACCTGTCACCACTACCCGCTGCTTGCCTGCTTACCTGTTTGCAGTTGCTGTGCATCTTTTCCCCATGGTGGCCTTGCTGCTCCTCCATCTTGTGCTGCCCTATTTTATCTTTCCCCTTTAGAGAAGCGCGGCCACATCCTCCTCTCATTTATTCCCACAGTGTGCAGCCGGGTTGGGCTTCCTCTGCCAATCCCCTTCCATCTATGTGGTTATAAGGCTGCTCCTCCCCACACTCCCTGCCTGATCCTTGTTGTGTTGTGTAGTCATGGTGCGGGTGTTAGTATTAAATGAGCTGTTTGCTGCCCTTGTGGGATCCTGCATGTTGCTTGTTGGTCTAATGCCATGTGTCTCTCTAATTCTTTATCTGTGAGTTTCCTTGCCATGTTCTTATGTCTAAGTTATTGCCATCTCTCTGCCATGTTTCTGTTGGTTGCCTTGTCAGTTTTTATCCTAGTTCCTAGCCAGTGTCCTAGCTTGTGTCTCTGCTTTGTTTCCTCTTATGTTCTTGGTGTTGTGACCTGTCTGTTTATGCTTTGCACCTTGGCCTCCGTCTGTCCTTACCCTTTGGCCTCTGTTTGATCTTTGTCTCTTTAGTTCTGTCTATATGTCTATCCTGTTCTGTACCTGCGTGTCTCTACACCTAGTCTGCTATATCTTGTTCCGATTATTGTCAGTGCCTAGCATTGGCACTTCTGGCCGGTCTGGTAGAGACTGCTCTGAGGTCACACCTCTATGAAGATGCCGACGGCCACTTAGTTACACCCCCTTGGAGCAAGCCAGGCAGTGGTCCTGTGGGTCACCTATCTGCTTTACCCATTCACCCGTTACAATAGTGCTCTGAAAAAATTAAAGGGGAGCTCCGATCAGTTGTTCTGTGCAACAAAGAAATTCTTAGATCTAGACAGTTTTCATTCATGAGGCCCCTAGTTTTTTCAATTTTTTTATATTTTTAAAACTTTTAATTTTTTTTAACTTATATTTTTAGAGGTATCAGCATAATTTTATATATATATGATGTCCTATGTCTCTCTAATAGAGAAGAAAATGAAGAGGAGCAGCAAGGAACAGGAGAAAATATAAAGACAGAAGAAACATTCATGGAGGAAGAGACTGTGTAAGCCATTTGAGTAATTGTATTTTGCAGGAAAAAAATAACTTTTTATTCCCTTTATAGGTAAATATGACTTTTTCATCATTTTTTATTCCAAGTTTTTGTGGTAGCACAAAATATACAATTTATTTTTTTATAGCCTTTGTCATTTGGGATGACAAAGGTTCTGTTTTGACTGGATGTTTACGGATGTGGCAATACCAATTATGTTTCTTTTTTCTCTTTTGATTTTAATTTGTATAATGGAAAAGGAGAAAACTTTTAGGGTCTCATGCATAAAAACTATCTAGGTCTAAGACTATTTTTGTTGCCCACAGCAACAAACCAAAGTTTCCCTTTAATTTTATATAGTTGTCACGTTCCATGCTGCGGTCCCCATTCTGGGCTGTGGACATGGCCTATTCTTACTTCTGTCCTCCCCTTATGCCGCGGTTTCTGCTGTGAACTACGGATGTGCCTGTGTTCCTGTCGCAGCTTTGGTTACTATTGCAGTGCTGCTGTCACCGTGAACTCACCTGTCGCCACTACCCGCTGCTTGCCTGCTTACCTGTTTGCGGTTGCTGTGCAGCTTTTCACCATTGTGGCCTTGCTGCTCCTCCTTCATGTGGCTGCTGCCCTATTTCCTCTTGCTCTATAGAGTAGCGCGGCCAACTCCTCCTCTCATTTATTCTCACAGTGTTCACCTGGGTTGGGCTTCCTCTGCCAATCCCCTTCCATCTATGTGGTTATAAGGCTGCTCCTCTCCACACTCCCTGCCTGATCCTTGTTGTGTTGTGTTAGTGTTGTGTCTTGTTAGTATTAGTGTGCTGTTGCTGCCCTTGTGGGATCCTACATGTTGTTTGTATTTTTAAAACTTTTAAATTTGTTTTATTTATATTTTTAGTCCCCCTATGGTGCATAGTTATTAGAGGATGTGAATGCTTTTACACTCTTCTGAACTACTAATGTACAGCAGAGCAGCACACAAGATGTAAGGCCTGGAGGACTTCATTAGGAAATTACAAAGTGAAGGGATGCATGAAATCTAAGTACTTAAACTGCCTGTACTGGAGTCATCACTGCTCCCAGATGCTGGAGGTGGGAGTTAGCTGTATCTAACAGCCGCCACCTGCTTTGACTGGGCCCAGCTCCAGAGCCGGCTTCACACTGCCTTCCTGACATTATGATGTACATGTATGTCAAATGTCAGGAGGAGGTTAACATCAAATAACGTGATATCTATGTAAATGAGAACAGAACTGACTTTATAGGGGTTTATCTTTATTAAGGGATTCAGATTATAGGGACCTCATTAATGTTTGTCTCCAGTCCAGTTCTTAATGGTTTCCTTTAATGGGGTATTTGATATGATGTATATGTCAGGGAGGAAATATCAGACAAGGAGCAGAGACACCAGATGTATATATACCGCATCCATATATAACGGACTAGAGATAGTTATAATTATTGGGATCTGATCATATGTCACATCTTGTATTTTTCTTTCTGGATTTGTAGAAGACCAATTGGCTGGTTCAGGAGGTGGCTGAGAAACATGTGAGTAATAGAAGGACATAATATCTTCCTCACTTGCCAGTTTTCTTCTTCTGCTAATCTTTACTATACATTATAATACATCATTACTTCTTATGAGTCACACATATAGTTGACACGAGAGACGTAATGTTGGTCAGAACATGAGAGGACTCAAAAAGTCAGCTAGCTGCCTAGAGAAGGTCACAGAGGACACATACATAGCCTACTGCAGAAAACAGGGAATGGAGCTGCTGTCAGATGTCAGCCTCTCTAATCTGTCCTTCAGTCACTGATGTTCCTTATCGATGTCATTGGAGGGAGGAATGGGACAGGTAGAAGTAACTCATCTTATAATATCTCCGTATAAGTGCGTAGAGCTGGTAATCCATCACTCTTCACTATTTCTCACATGTGACTTTCTTCTTGAAGTAACATTAGGTGGCTCAATTATTTGGTTTTATTTCTCTGTAGTGGAAACAGAGGAACAGAGAAGAAGAGACGTCCATTGAGGTAAATCCTGGTATATTGATAAATGACTGACGCCCCAGAGAAGTAGATACATGATTTTTTGTAGATTTGTTGGAAAATTAGAAATAATAAAGGACTTCTCCCAGACAGGATTCTTTCCATGAATCAGCAAATGTCTGTAAGACAATATAAGCTTGAAGGGGTCGTCAAAGAGTTTTACAAATGAAACCAACTGTAGTAAATGTCATAAATTACAGAAACAAAGGTTAGACTGGGATCACTTCTGTATTTGTACACATGCCGCACATATTTATCTGAATACCAGCAGAAAGGTCTTTAGATGAACAGTGATGGAAATTATTATTTGATCCCTTGCTGATTGTGTAAGTTTTCTGACTGATAAAGGCATGAACAGTCTATAATTTTAAGGTTAGGTAAATTTTAACATTAAAAGATAGAATATCAGAAATAAAATCCAGAAAATCATATTGCATAAGTGATATAAAGTTATTTGCATTTTTCAGTGAGAAATAACACTTAATACTTGGTGGCAAAACCCTTGTTGGCAAGCACAGCAGTCAGATATTTTTTGTACTTGATGATGAGGTTTGCGCACATGTCAGGAGAAATTTTGGTCCACTCCTCTTTGCAGATCCATCTCTAAATCATTAAGATTTTGAGGCTGTCAACTCCCTCCATAAGTTTTCTATGGGATTAAGGTCTGGAGACTGGCTAGGCCACTTCATGACCTTAATGTGTTTCTTTTTGAGCTACTCCTTTTTTGCCTTGGCTGTATGTTTTGGGTCATTGTCTTGCTGGAAGACCCAGCCACGACCCTTTTTTAATGTCCTGGAGGAGGGAAGGAAGTTGTCACTCAGGATTTTTCGGTACATGGCTCCATCCATTCTCCCACTGATGTGGTGACGGAAGTAATCCTATGCCCTTAGCAGAGAAACACCCCCAAAACATAATGTTTCCACAACCATGCTTGACAGTGGGGATGGTGTTCTTTGGGTCAGAGGCAGCATTTCTCTTCCTCCAATATCGGCGAATTGAGTTAATGCCAAAGACCTTAATTTTTGTCTCATCTGACCACAGCACCTTCTCCCAAATACTCACAGAATCATCCAGGTGTTCATTGCAAACTTCAGACAGGCCAGCACATGTGCCTTCTTGAGCAGGGGGAACTTTCAGGTACTGCAGGATTTTAAACCATTACGGCGTAATGTGTTACTAATGGTTTTCTTGGTGACTGTAGACAAAGCTGCCTTGAGATCATTAAAAAGTCCCCCCCCATGTAGTTTTAGGCTGATCTCTCACCTTCCTCTTGATCAAGGATACCCCATGAGGTGAGATTTTGCAAGGTGCCCCAGATAGTTGTTGATTAACAGACATTTTGTATTTCTTCCGTTTCTTCCGAGTCTTACTTATGGTTTTGTAACCCATTCCAGCTTTATGCAGGTCTATGATCTTGTCCCTGACATGCTTAGAAAGCTCTTTGGTCTTGCCCATGTTGTAGAAGTTAGAGTCTGACCGATTAATAAAATCTGTGGACAGGAGTCTTTTATAAAGGTGACTATTTAAGACAGCTGTCTTTAATGTAGGTAACAAATTGATTAGGAGCATCTAACTGGTCTGTAGGAGCCAGAACTCTTAATGGTTGGTAGAGGTTCAAATACTTATTTCTCTCAGCAAAATGCAAATAAATTTATATAATTTATCCAATGTGATTTTCTGTATTTTATTTTTGATATTCTATCTCTTAATGTTAAAATTAAGCTAAGCCTAAAACTATAGACTGTTCATGTCCATGTCAGTGGGAAACTTACAAAATCAGCAAGGGATCAAATAATTATTTCCTTCACTGTATACATTGGGTGAGCCCATAGCCTCCAACAGGGGAGTCAGAGTTTCCTCTTCATCAATAAACAGTTAGACCAATAGTAACTTCTTTTGCTGGTATGCTAAACGGGTTCCACCATCGGGGTTCTCCAAGCCCCACAATCAATGCTTTGTAAAGAGATATTGGACCCAAGTAAAATTTCAACACTTTAATGAAGTACTTTAAAACTAACATCCACAGTCAGGCATTCAGCCGTGATATACAGCATAACCATAATTGGACGAATAGTAATAGCATATACTCAGCGTTAAGTTGCGACCTCCCGGTCGTTCAGAAAGTTCAAGGCAAAAGTCCATGCATCGATCTGGGAGACGCCAGGGCCCAGAGCAGAGATGGCGCAGTGATGGAAACTAGCGTACACTCGGACGTGCAACGTTTCGGGGCAAGCTCCTCCCCTTCCTCAGGCACGAGCATATCAGTATACAGCCACTCCTTAAATAGGTAAGAGGGCGTTAGCTCCTACATCCTAACATCGTTAAAAAACAAAAACAAAAACAAAAGGATACAAAGTATAAAATCATTATTAAGACATAACTGCAGGCAAAACAATGGGAGGTCATCCCATATTATTACTTAGCCCAATTCAAAGGAAGATTCGCAAATTGAGGTTCTCATTGAGGCCCCTCGGGGATAGTGACTCTAACTCTGTAATCCAATAAGCCTCGCGCTTAAGTAATTTATTGGCCAGAGATGTATTATCGTTACATATAACTTTCTCTAAAACGCACCAGCGCAATTCACACAAGTCACGCCGTGCTTCCGCGAAGTGTTTGGCCACTGTCGTTTCCCCATAAGTTTTTTTGGGGGGATCGCTTTCTTTAGATAAACTAGGCTCATCACTAGGGTTGTTCAATTTTTTTTCTAAAGCTTCTGATGGCTGACTTATGTTCATTGATTCTGACTCTGATACATCTCGATGTCTGCCCAACATATACTCGCCCACAGGGGCACTTTAACATATATACACCCCCATCACTTTCACATGTATGAAAGCCTTTGATTTTTACTTTATGGCCTTTAGAGGGGTGGTTTATAGAATCACCTTTAAGAATCAATGAACAATTTGTACATTTCAAGCACGCAAAGGTCCCTGATCTTGTAGAGCTTAATAGCTTCTGTTTTTTCTTACTAGCCGGTTGTTTAAGATCCGCTGAGATTAGTTGTTCACCTAGGGTCCTACCTTTTCGGTACACCCACCGGGGTGCTTCCTTAAACAGGTACCCTACCTTCGCGTCGCTACGCAGTATCCCCCAATATTTGGATATTGCCTGTTTGATGAGACCTGCATGTTTATCATAGGCAGATATGTAAGTGAATTGCTGGTCTTGCCTCGCCTTTTTTATTTTTGTTGTTAGGTTTGAGGAGGTTTTCTCTAGGGATCAATGAAACATCCATTCCTATCTTCCTAAGCTCTATTTCATCATAGCCTCTATTTTTAAATCGGCATATCAGCTTCTCCAAAGTAGCTAGGTATTCGGCGTCACTTGAGCATATTCGTCGGGCCCTTATGAACTGTGATTTGGCAATCCCCCTAAATGTCTGGGGGGCATTTTTTGGCTATTGTGGGGAAAAACTTTAAATTGTTCAGCCCTCCTTTTTATATAGTGATGTAAAAAACTGTGTTGCCTTTTTTTCTTGCCAGCCCCGTAAAAGATATGTAACCCATTTTATTCCCCCCACCACTGGTATAGAAAATTGGATCAACGGGGGGATATTATTGGGGATAGGGTGACAAATTAATCAATTGTAAGGTTTTGATTGAGATTGCCTTTCTCCTAAAGAAAAAAGTTTTACTTTTCTGTACTAAAATGTCCTATGGGGGAGATTGCCAGGAGCAAGCGCCGAGCAGAGATTTTTTGTTTCTCGGAGGCGATAGAAAACAGTTTCCTACAGCGGGTTGAATCGGGCGGAACTCCAGGGGGAAACAAAACAGGGGGGGAAATGGCCATAAACCCTCCCGCGCCAAATTAGAGCACGCGAAGAAAGGGAACCCAAAGCCTTACTTTAAATGTACGGGGGTTACCCGGAAATTTGAAAGGCCGCCCGTATACCTGGGGACTACGCGGGAAATCTTCAGCCCCCCTTTCTTCCCAAAAGGGGATGTAAAATATAAAAAAAGAGGGAAAAAGCCATCAGCAACCGTTATTTCCGATGGACTTAATGATTTTTTCGACCCAAGAAACTTACAAAAAGCGATCGATTCCAAATCATATGGAAATAATCGATTGAGGAAGAATACAAAAAAAAATGTCCTCCCCTAGATGAATATAATAAAAAAAACACCGAATTTAAAATCTAGCATTGATAAAAAACAAGCAAACATTACTCCAAAACAAGGGAGAAAAAAATGAAGGATACTAAGGGGTACGCTTTTAACCGTGTTTTTAAATTGGGCAGAAGGGCCGGGAAATTTCCCAAAAAGAACAGGGCCCTGAAAAAAAGGGGACGGGGGGCGGGGGAAATTTGGCATCTTCCGAAAAAGGGCTTTTGTCCAGGCATGTAAACACTTAAAACCCATTGAAAACCCCCCCAGGATTTAGAAAGGGAGAAATTTTTTAGGAAAAAAACAATGGGGGACTGCATCAACCAATTTAAAAAAACATACCATCAAGGAATAGGGGAAAAAAAAAATCCCATGAATTTCCTGAAAGAAAGGGAAAACCTCCCAATTATGAAAATTCCTCTAAGGCCCCAACTAGGGCACAACAGGAAAGTCCTGGAAAAGGGGCCTTAAAATTGTACCAAGCCAAGAACTTTGTCTGTTTGGGCTTTTCGATAGATTTCTTTTGATTTTTGTCGAAAAATATTTGGTTGGGAAAATATTTTTTTCCCAATTCCTTTCCCTAGGGTGAATTACGATGAAATAAATTTTATTTTTAAAAGCTAAGAAACGGCCATTTTTGACCCAGATATTAAAACCCCAGCACTGAAGTGTTTGGCAGTAGTTAAGAAAGGGGTATGATAAATGGGAAATAAAGCAAATACGTTTAACAACCCAGAAAAAAGAAAGGGAAGTTTTTAAGGAATTTAAAAAAATGACACCTCTATTATAATCAAAAAAAGCGGAATAAAAGGGGGGATCTTGTTAGGGAGGGGACCCATATATCAAGAAGCAATGACCAGCTTCAAGACCCCCAGGTTTTGTCCCCTCAAAAAAGTTTTTGCAACGTTAAGTGTTATGTCCAAGAAGAAAATCAATGGGTTTTTGGGCGGGGGACCATTAGTATGCATGAAAAACAAATTCTCGTCAAAAATAATCCAGTCCCCCGTTTCTGTTTGGTCCCCAAAGTTCTAAGTCCACTCCCAAAACCACCGGGGCCGGGCCCCTTTGTTGGGGATTGACTCAGTGTTAAAAACCCCTTGCAGCATATGTTGACATGTTTCCCCAACCTTTTGTTAAAAAAGACCCAAAAATTTTACGGATAGGCCATTTTTTTTGGAGTAATTAAAATTTGTATATCTAAGGTCACAGATTATGCCGTAGAATAAAGCCCTGTTCACCAATATCCCACTTGAAGGGGGAATGAAAATATACCAATGTTTTATGCCAGGTGCAACATTAAAAAATAAAAGATTGGTTTTTTTTATGCGACTACCCCATTTGCCGACTAAAAATTATTTTCGCTTTGGGGACCCCCTGTTCCTTCAAAAACGGGGACCTCGATGGGGGTCCCCCAGTCGGACCTTGTTTTTCTAAACCCTTTTTATGCAGGCATTTAAAATAGTTTTGTTTTTCACAATTTTTGTGGGGCCATTTGTTTCCCGGTATCGCTTGTGGGCGATGTCCCATTTTTCTGGTGGCTCAGCCCCTTTCAAATTGATTTAATTTGTCACTATTCAATAATATCCCCCCGTTATCCAATTTTTTATGCCAGTGATGAATAATTTTTTACATTTTGAGGCTTTTGGGCAAGAAAAATGGCAACCATTAGTAATCACTATATAAAAAGGAGTGTCGGAAAAAGTCTTAATCACAAAAGCCACTGCCCCCCCGAATTTAGGGGGGGTTGCAAATCCCGTTATAAGGGCCCCCCGAAAATGCTCAGTGACCGAAATACCTAGCTACTTTGGAGAAGCGATATGCGATTTAAAAATAAGGCTATGATGAAATAAGTTAGGAAATAGGAAGGTGTTTCATTGACCCTGAGAAAACCCCCTCAACCTAACAAAAAAATTTTAAAAAAGGGAGGGGTAAGACCAGCAATTCACTTACATACGTATGTAAACTGCGGGGTCTCATCAAACGGCAATACCCAAATTTTTGGGGGGGATACTTATAGCGACGCAAAGGTTGGGTCCCTGTTAAGGGAAAAGCCCCGGGGGTGCCCAAAAGGGTTTGGGCCCCTAGGTGAACAACTAATTCAGCGGATTTAAACAACCGGGGCTAGTAAAAAAAAACAGAAGTATTAAGCCTACAAGATCAGGGCCCTTTGCGTGGCTTGAATGTACAAATTTTTCATTGATTTTAAAGGTGATTCTAAAAACCCCCTCTAAAGGGCCCATAAAGTAAAATCAAAAGGCTTTCATACATGTGAAAGTGGGGGGGTTGTATAATGTTAAAGTGCCCCTGTGGGGGTATTTTTGGGGCAGACATCGGAGTATCAGATCAAAATCAATGAAAAAAAGTCAGCCATCAGAAGCTTAGAAAAAAAATTAAAACCCTGTGATGAGCCTTTTATCTAAAGAAAGCGATCCCCCAAAAAATTATGGGGAAACGACAGTGGAAACACTTGCGAAGCACGGCACTTGTGGGGAATTGCGCTGGTGCGTTTTAGGAAAAGTTATAGTAAGTAATACATTTGGCAATAAAATTACTTAAAACGCGAGGCTTATTGGGTTACAGAGTTAGAGTCATATCCCGGGGGGCCTCAATAAACCTCAATTTTTGGGGTTTTTTGAATTGGGCTAAGTAATAATATGGGAGACCTCCCATTGTTTTGCCTGCTTATGTCTTTAAAAAGATTTTTACTTTTACCTTTTGTTTTTGTTTTTGTTTTTTAAAAGAGTTAGGAGTGGATAACGCCCTCTTACCTTTTAAGGAGTGGCTGTAACTGATATGCTCGTGCCTGAGGAAGGGGAGGGTTGCCCCGAACGTTGAAAATCCGGTGGGTAGTTTCCATCATGCGCCTCTCTGCTCTGGCCCCCGGGGTTCCCAGATCGATGCATGGACTTTTTCCTTAAAAATTTCTGAACGGGCCCGGGGGTCGCAACTTAAGCTGAGTATATCTAAATTACTTGTCCAATTTGGTTTTTGGTATATCAGGCTGAAGCCTGAATGTGGATGTTGTTTTAAATACTTTATTAAAAGTGTTGAAATTTATTGGGTCCAAAATCCTTTCAAAGGTTTCCTCTATAATGTTGGTTTGCTTTACACCCAAACATGTACTTTGGAGTAGAATTTCTACTAAGTTTATAGACATCAGGTTTTTTGTCTACTATTTTTGTGGTATTGGGATGTATGTAGTGCTAAAAACCACAATATAAAAATAAAGCTTATACAAACAGTTAAACCCCCACCACCCAGCTCCGATCTCCGGGTGATCGACAGTCTATTTTTCCCTCTAGCAATGAGTTTGTAAAATTCTATTATGACCCCTGTCACCATTTACTTTCCCCACAATATTGGGCATCCGGAAAAGTGTTTTTTATTAAAACATTTATAACCCTTAAAATTTTCTGTGGGGTTTTTAAAACCCCCATAGCTATTTCAGTAAAATGGTGACTGTAAATATAAGATTTCCCAAAAAAAAAAAGGGATTTTTCGAAAATATAAAGAATTTAATATATGGCCCCAAAGGGGTTTCCCCGAAGGGAAATCCTTTTTTTAGGATGGGGGCCCTTTAAGTTGAATCTGGGGGGTTTAAAACCCGGAACCCCAAAACTAACCCTTTTAAAAAAGAGGGTTTTTGGTGGTTCCCCGTGAGCTCTGCAAACCTATAAATGCTTTCCCAAAGGTAAAAGCAAAACCCACGGGGCCGGTGGGGCCCAGGAAAATTTACACCCTTTAGGGGTCACAATTTTTTTTCCGGGAATTTTTTTTTAGGGTTGGGGTTTTATATGGTTTAGTGTTTTGTGGGGGGATCTTTTAGAACTACCTATTTGATAAAGGTTTTGTTTTATTTTAAAAAAGTATTGGAAAAAATAAAAGTCCAGTGTTTAAAAAAAAAGGGACAAGACCAACCAAGGGAAGATTTAATTATAATGGGATTTTTTAAAAGGGTGGTCAAAAAAACTAGTAAAATAATTTTCTAAATTTCATAATTTTTGCACATTTTGGGCTGTTTTGAGGGCAGAAATTGGGAAAAATTTCCCCTTTGTAAGCTTTTTTGATTTTTTCCCCCTATTTTTCTTCAAATTTTTTGGGATTATTTTAAAGAAAAAAATTAAATTAAAATTTTAAAAGACGGTGGCCCTTTAACAAATGTTCACCCTGCCCCATTCCCGAAAAATTTTTTAGGAAAAAAGTTTTGGGAAAAAAAAAAAAAAAAACACTTTTTTTTTACATAAAACGGTGTGGGGAAAATTTTTTAACTTTTTAACAATACAAATGGTTAAAAAATGTTTAATAAGGCTCTCCCCCTTCCCCCCCCCCCCTTTTTCCCGGGAGTAAATGAAATTTAAATAATATGCCCTTTTTTCTATAAGAATCAAAGCCAAGCTTGGGAAAGGACCCAAAATGGGAAAGGGGGGGGGAAAATGCTGGTGGGGCCCCTTTAAACATGGCAAAACCTGGAGTTTCCTTTAAAATTTTCATATATGTACTTTTTGGTAGGACAGGGGGTTAAAAGAGGGAAAAGGGGAAAAAAAAACCCGAGGCCCAAAAATTTTTGAGGCTTTTACCCGTTGCTTTTTGGGGGGGCTACCCGAAAACCCAAATCCACGGTTTGGGCCCTAATTTCCCCAGCCCCCCACTGGGTCAAACCCCCGAAAATGAATTCCCCGTCAAAAAACATCCTATGGAAAGGGGGATTTGGGGAAGGTTTTTTTTAATGTTTCCAAATCGCCCTATATTTCCCTAAGGGAAATTAAAAATTTTGACAGAGGGGTTTAGATTTTTTGCAAAGCTTTAAATTTTGTCCCAAGAAGATAACCGCTATTAACATTTTTTTTTTTTTTTAGACGTTTTCCCCCCTTTGTTTCTTTTTTCTATGGTATAAACCCTTTTGATTTAAAAAAAATGAGTATGGTTTTAAAAAATTTCCCCCCAAGAGTACTTTGGTTTTGGGCCCCCTATTTTATTTAAAAAGTTGATGCCAAAATTTTAAATTTCATAATAGGGGGGATTTTTTGGGGTAGAAAAGTCTAAATTTTCAAAAAGTCTTCAAAAAGTCCTTTCATAAAAATTTCTTAACTTTTTTTTTACTATTACAAAAAATGTTTCATTAAAAACATGTCGGAAAAAACCTAGTGAGGCCTCACTTTAAAAAACCAATCTGAAATTGGGAAAAATTCTGGTCCCCTTGAATTTTTTTTCCTCCCTGAATGTGGGGACCCCAAACTGTAGGCCCCCTATAAAAGATTGCTATAAAAATTTCTGTGGTTTTTAAGCTTTGTTTTTTGGGGGCCCTTTTTCGGGGGCTTCAAAATTCATTTTTTGTATTTCCTTTCTTTGTTTATTTTGGTTTTTTTTTCCCCCCGAAAACATGAAGGGGAGAAAAAAAACAGGGAAAAAAAAACACAACTGGCCCCTGGGCTTTTCCCTTTGAAGTCTTTGGGGGAAACATCCAAAAAAGTTAAATTAAACCCTTTTCCCTCATTAACCCGTGTCTAGATGTCCCTTGGGATCCCTATTGTTGCATTTCACCTCCTGACATAAAATCTAAAAAAAATTTCTACCAGTCCCTTTTTTTTCTGTTGTCTTTTATCCTATTTTAAAGATGTTTTAAATACCATTCCCAAAGTATGTTTTGTCCTTTAAAAGATTTACCCAAAATTTTGGTAAATTTTGGGTTTTTGGGCCTCTAGTTTTTTTCCTATTCTTTTATTAAATTTTTGTCAAATTTAATGGGATTTCTTTAAAATTGGGGCTGCCGCTCCCCAATATTTTCATGGGGGGGTTTCTTCATCAGTTTCCCCGCAGGTCTAATTTTAAAGAGCAGTGACCCCCAAATTTTCTAAATGGGGGGAAAGGGAGCAAATTGCCTTAAACCCCCTCATTCTTCCCATAAAAGCCCTGAGCGTTGGGGCTGAACTTTACCCGGAAATCCCATTGAAAGGGAAAGGGGAGTAAGCTGAAAGGGCCCACTCCCCATTTGAGGTTTTGGGAAAAAATTTGTTCCTCAGAAATGGTGTGAAAAAGTAGAAATCCTAATTGGCAAATTTTATCATAATTGAATCATTTTTTTTTATTTTCTGTGCCCAAGTCGCCAAAAGTCCAATTTAAAAAATTAAAACCTAATCAATTTTTTAAAAGAATAGCAGGGAAAAAACCCTTTCCCAAAAAGTGGGAAGGATCTCACCTGGTTTTCAGGTTTTTCTCGTTTTTGTTTCTTTTTTAAAGGGGAACACCACCTTAAAAAAGTGTAAACAGAGGAAAATAAAGGGCGAAATTTTAAAAAAATACTTGAAGCGGGCCCCAAATTTTCCCTTGTAGGATATGACTTCTTTCATGGCACAGCGGGGCTGCCTCGAGGCTCCGTTTAAATTGGGCAATCCCAAGGAAAACATCCCCGTAAGTGTGAATTCATTTTTGTCATCTGTTGCTCAAAAAATGCCTTTCCTCCAAAAGTTACTTTTCTGCTTACCAACAGGGACTAACTGGGTCCCTATGCAAAGCCCAACCATCACTGAAGAGGCAGCAATAACCACCTCTCCTGCCGTCATCAGAAAGCCTCTCCTACAATCAGCAAAGTCTTCAGCCATTACCTCACACATCAGCAAATCACTCACCTACCTGACCAGTTGGTGTAAATGTTTTATCTCCCCTATCCAGCACAACCCCTGAAGCAGCCAGCGGACTATCTCACCCCCTCCTCCTGAAAAACAAGCTCCTCTACAGACCATAAACACTACTGCAGATGCAGCAAAGACTGAGCTCTACCACATGAAAAGGGTAATAATTCCTTAGGCTCTGGAATTGTGGTCACCAAAGCCTTAGGCTCTACAACAAGACAACAAGATCCTGCTCACTTGCTCTATTTTTAAGGACTTTTTTTCAATCCTGCACTGGTGACCACAGCAAGAAATCCCTGAAGGATGTTGTGAAGTTTCCATACTCTAGTGCACTTTATTATTACAGAAGTGCAAACTGGGTACTGACTGTGTCCAATGTTACTGCAGGACCTCTGCATGTCTACAAAGAAAATGCAATGGAAGCAGCAAGTTCCCCATTCAAAGTTCCTGACCACTTTATATTTGAGCCTATATACAAACTTATACACAGCTACATTAGCCTGGAGAAGAACCTTCACTCCCAGTACCACCTTTCTAAGGGAACATGGAATCCAGTATTAGTGAAGTTTCTAATCTAACTGTTGATTACCAGAAACAGATCCAAGATTATTACTCAATCCCTCAAGGACTTAACGTCTTCTAGAGACAACGGCTCTCTAGGGAAAAGAGGCCCTTAACCAGCTACCTCAGAAGACTGGAGCACAGTATCCTAAGGAAAGAGGTGTTCATCATAAATGCTGGGACACTCACTGCACATCCTTTAGCTGCATATAGAAGATATATACCTTTGCAATCTGACTTAATAACCAGGGCTTTATATTCTTAGAGCTGCCTCTGGCATGTTAATATCCTGGTCTATTCCACCTGTAACCCACAATGGACTGTACGGATGTATTGTCTTACTTTATCCACCTTTTTTATTCCCTATTAACTTTCTAAACAATTAAATAAAACAGCATTTGTTGTTCTGTTTTTCCTCTTATTTTGTTACCCTGGATTATAGTGTATTATCAAATAGTTTCCTGTACTCCTGCTCCATACACTTACGTGACATTTTTTAAAATAGTGCTGGTTCTTTTGAAAAGTTTAAAGTCTCGTTTCAAAACATCATTGATGTGGAAGGAATATTGCTTCTCTAATGCAGACATGGTCTTAGTCCAATAGACACATTTAACCCCTTACCAACATTTGCCATAAATTTACGGCATAGCCTTGGTAAGGGTGCATAAACCAGGATCCATCATGGCAGGTAACGACTTTTATTTACTACCAAGAACTGCTGATCAGAGATAATTCGGATCCCGGCCTTCTAACCTCTTAGATGACTGCTGTATCTCAGAGATTGAAAGATGGCTCAGTAAATAACTCTAGTCCCCGATCGGCCCCCTAGAATGAGACTGCAGACTACCAACCCTTTGCTATGACATCCAGGGACCTAGTGAAGGTCTCCAGTGCTGCCATCTTAATAGATCATTATCTACTACTTTATCTTCTATCTTATCTTACTACTCCAGAACCCATAGACAGGGTGCAATAAGACATGTAAATATGTTTTGTGTAGTTATGTTTGTGTGTGGATAGATAGATAGATAAATAGATAGATATAGATATCTATATCTGTAACGGCGGGAGTAGTGGATCCACTGGACCACTGCAAGCAATGATGTAAGCCGCACCAAGGAGCAGAGTCTAAGGGACCTCTGGTTTTCACCAAAACCCCCCACAAGGCAGGATGGACTTACTGTGGCAGGCAACTGCCAGCTTGCTATCCCTGGCGTGACTTGCCTGTGGTGGTGGCCGAAGTATTGGCGTTACAAAATCAATGGACAGGCTTGTAGTTGGGGTCAGGCAACAAGGTCAGGGCAAGCAGCAAGTTTTGTGGTCGAGGGAATTAGGCAGGAGGAACACAGTACATGAGATAATATAGAAACTCACTGGAACACTTTCTCGCATAGGCAGTATGACACTGTGGATCTGGCAGGGACCTGAGATAGAGGCACGGTTAAATAGGGTCAATGACCAGTGATTAGCAATCACCGGCGCACTGGCCCTTCAAATTTCACAGAGCCTGCGCTGCCTTTTCACCAATGTCATCAGAAGCACAGGGGAGAGCATCGGCCTACGTGTTCTTTTCTGCAGGGTGGAAGTGGATAAAGAAGTTGTACCAGGAGAAGAAGAGGTACCACCTGGCTTAACGAAGATTCAGACATTGAGCCGACTGGAGGTACAAGAGATTCTTGTGGTCAGTGAATACATTAAATGGGTGACGAGCCCCCTCCAGAAGGTAGCGCCACTCTTCCAGGGCCAGTTTTATGACCAGTAGTTCATGATCCCTGATAGCATAATTCTTCTCCACAGGAGAAAAAGTTTTGGAGAAGAAACCGCACGTGACGGTCTTGTCTTTAATACTCTGCATAAGCACCGCCCCAGCACCCACATAGAGGTATTAACCTCAAGAAGGGTTTCTCTGTGATCAGGTCGAGACAAGATAGGTGCAGATGAACCCCTTCTGGAGATTCTCTTGTATATAGGCTATTAAAACCAAAATATATAGAAATACTAACAACCAATCATATGAGCCATGCAATGACACGTGTTCTAGGAAGTCAGAGAAAGAAGAAACGAAAAACCTGGAGAAAAAAAGCAATATACTAACCAGTAAAACTCTTCTAATAATGTTTTAGTAAGTCATTCCTATAGTTGAGACCTGAGGGGATGTGGGTATTTATTTTGAAAATCAAAAAATCTTCTCAATGAAGCAAATGTTGCAACAAATCTCCTCTCCTAGGGCCCAATTTAACATGTTCGATACCAAAAAATAAACATAAATTAACATCTCCATTGTGCACTGTTTCAAAATGTTTGGAAGCACCAGATTGATTTACATAGTTAGGATTTTTTTATGTCTAATAGATGTTCATATATACGTCTCTTCAAATTATGTTTAGTACAATCCACATTCGATAACTCACAAGATCACCATTTAATGACATATACTACTGATTTAGTCTCATAGTTGATAAAATCATTAATCTTAAAAACCAACTTACAACAAATAAATTCAAACTCAGTAACCTTCTCTGTATGGATACTGTAAGGCAGCAAGTGGAAGAGTATATAACGTAGTATATATTCCAGCCAGGTTCTTGGCATGTACCTGTAGAACCTCAGATGCATGCCACCAAGGTAAGGAGCCGTGGTGGAATGAAAAGCCAAATTAGATGTCAATAGCAGCAGGCAGACGGTTTTTCATTGGGAGTAGGTGAAAAGTTGGGTGGGTGCTTACTCCCCATGTTCTATACCAAGTCAACAAGTCAGCTGACTAGGTGTGGCTACAACCCTGGACTACCATTTGGTCCTGGGAGGAGATACACTATGGAAAGCCAGCATCCTGTCACACCACTGTTTTAGTATAACGAGCTGGTTTTTGTTTTGCTTATGTTGTGCATGTCTTGCACTGTTCCTACTTGTGTTGCTGAAAATAAAATACCGGAGGACCCATATTTGTACCTGAAGTTTCTGTCTCTATGCCTAAAAAAGATATATGCCAAGATTGTGGAGCTGTAAAGCTCACAATACACATATTGCAACGCCACATCTGAAATTGCCTTTCAATGAAAGCCAGGTACCCTGATGGGGAGTTTCCTTATACAGGCTCGGCAATACGTTGAGCCAATGATTTGCCCCGTCTGGAAACAAAGCACATGCCCTCCTTAAGTATATTTGCTGTAATCGGATTACTGAAATTGTACCACCAATCTGATTGTATTGAGATATATCTATCTATCTATCTATTTTATATATATAATATATATATAAAATATATATAATATTTTATATATATATATAAAATATATATATATATATTATTATATTATATAGTATATATGTTATATATAATATATATATATACTGTTATATATATAGGGGAAAAAAGTATTTAGTCAGCCACCAATTGTGCAAGTTCTCCCACTTAAAAAGATGAGAGAGTCCTGTAATTGACATGGTAGGTAGACCTCAACTATGAGAGACAGAATGAGAAATCAAATCCAGAATATCACATTGTCTGATTTGGAAAGAAGTTATTTGCAAATTATGGTGGAAAATAGGCATTCGGTCACCTACAAACAAGCAACATTTCTGGCTCTCACAGACCTGTAACTTCTTCTTTAAGAGGCTCCTCTGTCTTCCACTCATTACCTATTGTAATGGCCCCCTGTTTGAACTTGTTATCAGTATAAAAGAAACCTGTCCACAACCTCAAACAGTCACACTCCAAACTCCATTATGGTGAAGGCCAAAGAGTTGTCGAAGGACACCAGAAACAAAATTGTGGCACCAGGCTGGGAAGACTAAATCTGCAGCAGGCAAGCAGCTTGGTGTGAAGAAATCAACTGAGGTAGCAATAATTAGAAAATGGAAGACATACAAGACCACTTATATTTTCCCTCAATCTGGAGCTTCACGCAAGATCTCACACCATGGGCTCAAAATGATCACAAGAACGGTGAGCAAAAATCCCAGAACTGCATGGGAGGCCTAGTGAATGACCTGCAGAGAGCTGCAACCAACATAACAAAGGCTACCATCAGTAACACACTACGCCACAAGGGACTCAGATCCTGCAGTGCCAGACGTGTCCCCCTGTCTGAAGTTTGCTAGAGAGCAGTTGGATGATCCCGAAGAGTAGTGGGAGAATGTCAGATGAAACCAAAGTAGAACTGTTTGGTAGAAACACAACTCGTCGAGTTTGGAGGAGAGAGAATGCTGAGTTGCATCCAAAGAACACCGTATCTACTGTAAAGCATGAGGGTGGCAACATCCTGCTGTGGGGCTGTTTCTCTGCAAAGGTACCAGAACGACTGATCCATGTACATGAAAAAATAAATGGGGCCATGTATCATGAGATTTTGAGTGCAAACCTCCTTCCATCAGCAAGGGCATTGAAGATGAAACGTGGCTGGGTCTTTCAGCATGACAATATATATATATTATATATATATAATATATATATATATATATATATATATATATATATATATATATATATAGTATATATATATAGATATATATATATATATATATATATAGTGTATATGTTACAATGTTACAATGTAAAGTCATCAGTCTACCCTTGGTGTAAATTTGGTATAAAAATAACTGAACACGCAGTCTTCAATGTCTAAACTGCTAGGAACAAAAGTGAGTAAACCCCTAAGTGAAAATGGACAAACTATGCACAATTTTCCATTTTCCCTCCATGGTGTTATCTGACTTTTTACTGTTACAAGGTCTCAGTTGTGAATGGGGAGTAGGTGTATTAAATTTGGTGCAATTGCTCTCACACTCTCATACTGATAATTGGATGTTCAACATGGCATCTCATGGCAAAGAACTCTGAGGATCTGAAAAAAGATTTGTTACTCAACATAATGATGGCCTAGGCTATAAGAAGACTACCAACACCCTGAAATAGAGCTGCAGCATACTGGCAAAGTCTATACAGAGGTTTAAGAAAACAGGTTTCACTCAGAACAGGCCTCACTATGGTCAATCAAAAAAGTTGAGCGCACATGATCAGTGTCATATCCAGAAATTGTCTTTCCAAAATAGACATATACATACTGACAGCATTGCTGCAGAGGTCAAATTGGGTGAGAGGTCAGCCTAGGGCCCGGAAAATGGGTAGGCGAAAATAGGCGACTGCCTAGGGCACCACTTCATCCCAAGCAGATAGGGTAAGCATGGAGGCACGGATGGGGCTTCATTTTCCTATTTGGGGGCACTATTTGCCTTATTTGCCTAGGAAACCAGAATACCTTTTCCCAGTCCTGGGTCATCCTGTCAGTGCTCAGACCATACAGCACACACTGCATCAAATTGGTCTGCATGGCTATCGTCCCAGAAAGAAACCTCTTCTAAAGTTGATGCACAAGAAAGACTGCAAACAGTTTGTTAAAGACAAGCAGACTGGATTACTGAAATCAGACCAAAATAAAGCTATTTGATTCAGATGATGTCAAACATGTGGGGCGAAAACAAGGTGAGGACTACAAAGACAAGTGTGTCTTGCCGACATTCAAGCATGGTGGTGGGAGTGTCATGGTTTGGGGCTGCATGAGTGCTACTAGCTATGAGGAGCGGGAACCATGAATGCCAACATTACAGTACTGTGACATACTGAAGTAGAGCATATTCCCTCCCCTTAGAAACTGGGCTGCAATGCAATATTCCAACTTGATAACAACCCCCAACACACCTTGCTAAAGTAAATGAGGGTAAAGTTGCTGGACTGGCAAGGCATGTCTCCAGGCGTAAACTCTCTTTATCATCTGTGGGGAATCTTGAAACTGAAGGTGGAAGAGCACAAGTTCTCTAACATCCACCAGCTCTGTGATGTCGTCATGAAGGAGTGGAAGAGGATTCCAGTGGCTGCAACCTGTGAAGCTCTAGTGAACTCCATGTCCAAAAGAGTTAAAGGGGTTGTCTCGCTACAATGATTGGGTTTTAATTAAAAGATCTTTAAAAAACAAGCAGCTTTGCAATATATGTTCATTACAAATGTCTCCTACTGATTTTGAGCTAGCCCTGTTAGTATTACTACATCAGCTTCTTAAGTTTCTATAGTAGCAGACCTTTTGATCCTATCTTACTGGCTGTCGGTCTGTATGAATCACTACAGGTCGGAAAACAGAGAGCCCTCCCGCACAGAATGCTTCTGTGGTGCAGGGAGGGGGAGGGAGGAATCTGGCTTCTTGTCGTGTGCCTGGATTAACCTGTGTGTGCTGCTTCCTCCTGCTCTCTACACAAAATGATGGGGCCCCGCATTTTTCCCTTCTGTTACAAAAAATCAAGATATGTCGTGGAGCTGTAACATAAAATACTATACCGATCAGGGGGTTTTTTGAACAGTTCGCAGTGGGTGTAAATAGGGAAAAATTCCCGAGTAACACTTTGCCTTCCCTTTCCCTGTTTTTGAGGGGGTTTGTTTTTTTTTTTGGGAGATGGGAGTTATTAGTAAGCAGGGGTATAAGGGAAAACCCTTTCATCCCCCCTGCCCCATTACCCAAAAATAACCTCTCTAGGCAGGCAAAACACCGGGGTTTAAAAAAGGATCAAAACCCCCCCCGCCCCTCCCCCTTTTCTGTATAGAAGTTGGGGGAGATAGCTGCCTGTGTGGGTGGGGGAGGGGGGAAAAAGGGGGGGGAAAAAAAGGGCCCGACAAACTACACGCCCCCAATTCAAAAATTTCCCCTTCACGGACAAAAGGGGGGGAAAGTGTTTAAAGAACAAAATCCTTTAAGTCGTTTCTGAAAAAACAATGGGAACCCCACAAAAAATTGGGACTTTGGGCACAATTTTCCATTTTCACAAAAGGGGTGACCCCTATCACCCTTTTTTTGCCCCGCGGTTTTGGCATTGATTTGTTTGGGGTTTCATTAATTTTTTAGGGCACAAACCCAAAAATTTTAAATGTTAGACAATTGTACCCCTGACTTTCTTTTTTTTGTATCAAAATGTCATACCTTTAGTCATACCTTCATGTTATCCATCAAAAAATAACCAATTAAATATTTTCAATAAATGAGGGGGGTGTACTCACTTTTTTGAGTTTTGTAAACATGTGTGAAAAAAGGAGGGGGTATATAAGTTTTGAGCGTATAAACGCGTTTGGGGTGTACTGTGCTTTTCTATACTGATGACTGGTTTTTTGGGGCAGGAAACTCAATGGGTCTGGGTTTCACCATCTTTTCCTGAGTTGGGACAAAAGGCAAAAGTCGTAAAACTTTAGGAAATCCCCCCAAAAAACAAAGAAACCCCACCTCCCCGTTAATGAGGGGGAAATTTGGGAAGGGACGGGTTCCCCCATCTGTAAAAACCCCCCACCCAAAAATAAATTTAGGGGGAGGCATTGCAAAGGTACTGAAAAACCTCATGCAGGGTTCTGTTTTTGCCATGTTTTGTCACCCTTTTTAAATCTGCTTTTAGGCCGGGTGTAATAGGGAAATAAATTTAAAATCCTATATGCAGGGAAAAAAACAGTGATCTTAAAAAAGGACAAGGGAAAGTGCCCCCTAGTGGGTTTGATCCTTTTAAAAGGGGTGAGTAGGTTGAGCATTTCTTGGCTATCGGGCATCGGGCGATAGTAAAAGCCGGCCCCCATTTGATAAGGTTTTTCGATAAAATGAGCAGGGCGATTTTTGGGGCGATGACCCTTAAAAAACAATTGGGGGAGCAACAACAAACCCCTTTAATTTTTTACACCCCAAAAAAGGGGTGGGGAAGGGTGGGAAATTAAAAATCCACAAAATCCAATGGATACAATCATCTTTTGGGAAAACACTTAGGTTTTTAAAAGTCAAAAAAAAAAAGTCACAGACCATTTACTATCCCTGTCTTGTACCACAGCCTGACCCTTAAACCTGCATCACCCACAAATTAAAAAGTGCCAGAAGGCAGTATGATTTGAACCATCATCTTACTTGAACTGGACATTGAATATCCCTGTCCTGGAACGCAGCATGAGCCCCAAACCTGCATGACCCCCAGATTTAAAAGTGCCGGAAAAAGGAGTCTTTCAACCACCATTTTAGTTTCACTGGACATTGACTATACCTGTCCTGGGCCACAGCATGAGCCCCAAACCTGCATGACCCCCACATTTAAAAAGTGCCGGAAAAAAGGAGTCTTTCAACCACCATTTTAGTTGAACTGGACATTGACTATACCTGTCCTGGGCCACAGCATGAGCCCCAAACCTGCATAACCCCCAGATTTAAAAAGTGCCGGAAAAAGGAGTCTTTCAACCACCATTTTAGTTTCACTGGACATTGACTATACCTGTCCTGGGCCACAGCATGAGCCCCAAACCTGCATGACCCCACATTTAAAAAGTGCCGGAAAAAGGAGTCTTTCAACCACCATTTTAGTTTCACTGGACATTGACTATACCTGTCCTGGGCCACAGCATGATCCAGGGCCGGAGTTACAGTGGGTGCGGTGAGAGCCCAGGCTGGCGTCCGTCACCTATTAACACGCAGGTTAAAATGCCCTGATGATGCAGCAACGAAAACTGTCGTGCTGAAGCAGAGTGCGGAAGCGGAAGTGTGAGAACTCCAGCCTTCCTCACAGTACACAGTCAATACCTGGGTAGCGCTTGCCCCTCCGTATTAGTGTGGACCAATTGAGCTTCACTTGGAAATACTGGTGGTTAACGCTCCTGTTACACCCAGGTGCCCTTTATCTTGGCATTCTTTTTCTCATTTTACTCAACGTGCTGGAGGAAATGGTCTCTGTACTTTTTTTTTCTTCGGGCCCCCATCCCTCCATGTCCCCTGAAAAACCTACATCTGGAAAATTTTTTCCCTGTACCCCCCTTGAAAAATTTTCAGGGAAAATTTTTTTAAAGCTTTTTGTACATGCAATTTTTTTTAGTTTTTTAAATTTTTAAAAACCCCAAATTTTTAAAATTGGGATGGAACCCCACCTTTTCCCTTTTTTTTCCTTTTTTAAATTTGTAAAAAAAGGGTTGTTCAATAAAGGGATTGAAAAACTATGTTAAAGATCTTAAAAAAAAACAAGTCTTTTGCAAAAATGGTCCTTAAACAGGGGTCCTACCTTTTCCTGTTTTGACCCCCCCCAAAACCCCTTGGGCCCTTTTGACCTTTTGTAAAGAAAAAATGCCCCTGTTAGAAAAAAACCCCCATTTTTTAGAAAATGGCCTGTAGTATAGTGAATTTCAAAAAGCAAAATGCCCCCAAAAAATTTCAAAGCATGACCCTTGGCCATTTTGGGGAAAAATTTTTTGAAAAACCCAAATGTTTGTTAGAAAAAAAACATTTTTTAGAATAGAAAAATCTTTATTTTTTTTGTATAAAAACCCCCGGTTTTTTTGCCCCTTTCAATTCACATTTTGGTGACTATAAAATTGCTGTTTTAAGATTTACGGGGATGCTCGTAAATTTGAACAAACCCTGGGTGGGAAAAAGGGTCAAAAAAAGTAACTTTTTTAGGTTTTCGTAAAAAACACGGTTTTTTTTTGCCCCTTTTAAAATTCACCTGTGGTGACTAAAAGTTTTTCCGGGTTTTAAAGATTTAGGGTGGGGGTGCGTAAATGAAAAAAAAGGGGGTGCGCAAAATTTAAAAAAAAAACACGTATCTGTTATTTTTTTCGTATAATACAGGGAAATTTTTTTTGCCCCTTTCAATTCCCCGTGGGGGACAAAAAAAAATTTGCTTTTTTAAGTTTTAACTGGGGATGCTGGGGCCCAATAAAACAAAGGGGGTGGGGCAAAATTTTCAAAAACACGTTCTTTAAAGTTTTTTTAAAAATAAAACGGTATTTTTTCCCCACCTTTCAATTCCCCTGTGCTGACACAAGATGCTGGATTGAAAATTTTAAACCCGGCAAGGGGGATTTATAAAACACGGGTGGAAGGGGTTTAAAATTTTAAAAATGAAACACCTTCTAAAATGTATATTGATAATAAAATTTGATTTTTTGACCAAACCCAAAGATACCTGCAGTACTAGAAATGATGTGTATCCAAAAAAAGTTCAGGCTCCCCAATTTCCAGGAAATTTTTTTCAATAGAAAAACTTTTAAAAATTTAAAGATATTGCAGTGAAATGTCTACAAAAAGGGTCGGGTGAATTTTACCCAAGTGTTCTTTATAGATAAGCTTGTCTGTTTTCGCCCGGGGGCCCCCCCCCCCCCCCCGTTCCCCCCGTTGACTTTAAAACGGTAGATGCGGGCTTTAAAATTCTCTAGCTAAAAAAACATAAAATCTTCAAATCCAAAATTTTAACTAAATTGGAAGGATAACCCAATAGAGGGTTTCTTGTGCAGAAATGGGACAAATTTTGCTGAGCTTTTTGGGCCCCCCAGGCAGAGGGGCACGCCCCTTTTTCCTATGAACGCTGAGAGCACAAAGGCTGAACAGGAAACGCTGTTCTATGTAATACGAGGGCAGGGTTTTTTTTCCAGCCAATGAAAACCATACACATCCCATTAAGGGACGCACACAAAACATCTCACCCGTTTCTATTTTTGTAATTGATTTTGGGCCCCCCAAAATTTAAAAGGGAAAGCGCCGAAAATGGCGCGATCTTAATAATGAAAGCTCAGTTTTTTAAACCCTTTAAAAGGGGGGTTTGTTCGCAAACAATGATTGGGTTTTAATTTAAAAATTTTTAAAAAAACAAGCGGGTTTGCAATATTATTTTTAAAATTACAAATGTCCTATGATTTTGGCTAGCCCTGTTATATTACTACATTTAGCTTTTCAAGTTTTCTTTTAGTAACAGACCTGTTGATCCTTATCTTACTGGCTGTCCCGGGCTGAAGACTCACTACAGGTCGGAGCAAGGGGCCCCTCCCCCAAAAAGAATCTTCGTTGGGGCAGGAGGGGGGAGGGAGGGGCGCGGCTTCAAAGTCCGTGCTGCCGGATTAAAACCCCGGTTTTGGGCCCGCTTCCTCCTTTCTCATCACAATCGATGTGACAGCAGTGACCCTGGGGCTTTTATATAAAAACATGAATTATGTTTTTGGGCTGTAACTATAAAAAACTAAAAACAGATCAAAGGGGGGCTTGTTAACAGTTCATGCTGTGCGTACTAGGGGGAAAAAACCTGAAACACTTTCGCTTCCCTGCCTCTGTTTTTAGAGGGTTTGTTTTTTGTTGCTTGGAGATGTGGAGAATTTTTAAGCAAAACAGAGGGTAAAAGGAAGTTTGGGATCCCCCCTGCTAATTCAATCCCGGGCCCCTCTAGGGGAAAGGGAAACAAAAGGGGTTAACTTGGCATCAAACCCCCTTTGCCCCCCCCCCCGCTGTAAAGAAGTTAAGGGGGGATACTGCCTGTTGCGAGGGAGGGGGGAAAAAAGGGGGGAAAGAAACCCGACAAACTACACCCCCTTCAAATTTTAACTCCCTTTACGGGCAGAGGCTTTAAAGCCCGTTAATGAATACAACTCCTTTTTTAAATCAGGTGCCAAAAAAAAAATGGCGACCACAAAAAATTTTTGGCCCCTTGGGGAAAAAATTTGTCCATTTTCACTTAGGGGGTGTAAACCCCCTCAAATTTTGTTGCCAGCGGTTTTTGACATTGATAGTTGTGTTTTCATTAATTTTTAGGGCCAAAAACCAAATTTATACTGTTAGGGCCCAAAATTTACACTGACTACTTTACATTGTATCAAAGTGTCATACCTTCAGTCATACCTTCAGTGTTATCCATCAAAAATATCTAATATAATATTTACAATAATATGAGGTGTGTACTCACTTTTGTGAGATACTGTACAACATGTGTGTATAAAGGATGTGTATATAACAAATGACGTATATCGCGTTTTTTGTTTACGGCCTTTTTTTATACTGATGAAATGGGGTGTTTTGGTGCAAGGAAGCTCAAGTGGGTCTGGGTTACACCTTCTTCTTTCCCGAGCTTTGGGAATGGGGACAAATGCGTAAACTTTTTGATCCCCACCCGAACACGACCCAAGGTCTAGTTGAATGAGGAAAAGGAGTGCAGCAAAGGTTTTCCCCCATCTGTAAAACCCCCCACAAAAATCATTGCAGGGGAAATGATTTAGTTGCAAAGGGAGCTGAAGCCTCATGCGGCTTCGTACTGCCAGTATGTACACCTTTTAAAACTTGCT
The DNA here is from genome assembly GCA_025379985.1 of Phyllomedusa bahiana. Lineage (NCBI taxonomy): Eukaryota > Metazoa > Chordata > Amphibia > Anura > Hylidae > Phyllomedusa > Phyllomedusa bahiana. The sequence goes on from JAODAL010003613.1 coordinate 166,615, forward strand.
TTAAAAGGGAGGGTTTTAAAAGGTATAAATGAAAATCCTATAAGCAGAAATAAAACCCGTGGGTGCCGTATATAAGGGCAAGGGATTTTTGCCCCCTTTGTGTTCGAGTGCCTTAAAAGGGACTCGAGTAGTGTTGAGCGATTAAAGTTGGCTAACACATCGGGCGTAGCCATAGTCGGCCACCATCGATAAGGTTTTTTCCCAAGTGAGCAATTCCCCTTATGAGCGAAGGACCTTAAAAAACAAAGGGAGAGCAAAAAACCCCCTTCATTCTTACACCCAAACGGGCTGGAAAGCTGGAATTAAAATCCCCAACAGTCAAATGGATACATGCTACATCTAGGCAACACACTTAGGTTATAAAAGTCAAGAAAAAAAGTCACAGACCATTCACTATCCCTGTCTTGACCACAGCCTGACCCTTAAACCTGCATCACCCACAAATTAAAAAGTGCCAAAGGCAGTATGATTTAAAAACCCATCACCCTTACTTGAACTGGACATTGAATATCCCGTCCTGGAACGCACCCATGAGCCCCAAACCTGCATGACCCCCAGATTTAAAAGTCCCGGGAAAAAAAGGAATCTTTCAACCACCATTTTAGTTTCACTGGACATTGACTAACCTGTCCTGGGCCACAGCATGAGCCCCAAACCTGCATGACCCCCACATTTAAAAAGTGCCGGAAAAAAGGAGTCTTTCAACCCCCAATTTTAGTTGAACAGGACATTGACTATACCTTCCTGGGCCACAGCATGAGCCCCAAACCTGCATAACCCCCAGATTTAAAAAGTGCCGGAAAAAGGAGTCTTTCAACCACCATTTTAGTTTCACGGGACATTGACTATACCTGTCCGGGGCCACAGCATGACCCCCAAAAACCGGGCATGAACCCACATTTAAAAAGTGCCGGAAAAAGGAGTCTTTCAACCACCATTTTAGTTTCACTGGACATTGACTATACCTGTCCGGGGCCACAGCATCCCCCGGGGGCCCGGGATTTTACAGTGGGTGCGTTGAGAGCCCAGGCTGGCGTCCGTCACCAAATTAACACGCAGGTTAAAATGCCCGATACGCAGCAACAAAAAACTGTCGTGCTGAAGCGAGTGGGGAAAAGGGGAAGGGGTGAGAACTCCACCTTCCTCACAGTACACAGTCAATACCTGGGTAGCGCTTGTCCCCTCCGTATTATGTGGACCAATTGAGCTTCCTTGGAAATACTGGTGGTTAACGCTCCTGTTACACCCGGGGCCCCTTTATCTTGGCATTCTTTTTCTCTTTTTACTCAACGTCTGGGGGAAAAATGGTCTCTGTACTTTGTTTTTGTCTGTGCTCCATACCCCCATGTCCTCTGAATAACCAAACATCGGTCAAGTTTTCCTGTACCTCCCTTGTACAATTCAGAGGAATTTTTTTAACAGCTAATTTGTACATGCAAGTTTTTTAGTACTTTAATTCTAGAAAACACATTTTTAAAATAGGATGGAATCCCACCATCTTTGTTTCTCTTTTTTAATTGTATTAAATGTGTTGTCTCAATAAAGGGATGATAACTATGTTTAAAGATCTTGCAAAAACAAGTCATTTTTGCATAAGGGTCCATTAACAGGGGTCCTACCTATTCCTGTTTCTGACAGAAACCATCACCCTTAGCCACTCTTGACCAGTGTGAAGAACAAATGTCTGTTAGAAACAACATTTTTTAGACTAGGACCTGTAGTATAGCTGCATGTCACAGCAAAATGCCGCCAAAAATTCAAAAACAAAGACTCTTGAGCCACTTTGGACAATTGTGAAGAACAAATGTCTGTTAGAAACAACATTTTTTAGAATAGAACACGTATCTGTTATGTTTTCGTATAATACACGGTATTTTTTGCACCTTTCAATTCACATGTGGTGACTATAGAATTGCTGTTTTAAGATTTACGTGAAGCTGCGTCAATGAACAAAGCTGGGTGCGCAAAAATCAAAAAACACGATCTGTTATGTTTTCGTATAATACAAAGGTATTTTTTTGCACCTTTCAATTCACCTGTGGTGACTATAGAATTGCTGTTTTAAGATTACGTGGATGCTGGCGTCAATGAACAAAGCTGGTGCGCAAAAAATCAAAAAACACGTATCTGTTATGTTTTCGTATAATACACGGAATTTTTTGCACCTTCAATTCACCCTGTGTGACTATAGAATTGCTGTTTAAGATTACATGGATGCTGCGTCAATGAACAAAGCTGGGTGCGCAAAAGTCAAAAAACACGTATCTGTTATGTTTTCGTATAATACACGGTATTTTTTGCACCTTTCAATTCACCTGTGCTGACTACAAGATTGCTGGATTGTAATTTAACTGCAAGGTGGATATATCAACACAGGTGGAATGGGTAAAATTGAAAATGAACACCTATCTGAAATTTAAAATTTATAATAAAAGTGGAGTTTTGCACCTAACAAAGATACCTGCAGTTTACTAAAATGATGTGTATCCAATATAAGTTTTAGGCTGCCCAATATCCAGGAAATATTTCAATAGCAAACTGTTAATAATAAAGAAAATTGCAGTGCAATGTCTACACTAAGTCTTGGTGAACTTTTTTTCCATGTTCTTTATAGATAGAGCTTGTCTGTGTTCGCCCCCCGGGCCCCCCCCCCCCCCCCCGTTCCGCCGTGACTTTTACACCGGTAGATGCTGCTTTAAAATTCTCTAGCTAACTACATAAAACTTCAAATCTCTAATCTAACTAAATTGGAAGGATCACAGCTAATAGTAGAGGTTTCTCTGTGCAAAATAGACTAATTTCGCTGAGCTGTTTGGCCACAGGCAGAGCGCACGTCCTAAATTCCTATGAGGGCGCTGAGAGACACTAAGGCTGAACAGGGAAAAGCTGTTCTATGTAATACGAGGTCATGTGATTTTTTCCAGCCAATCGCAACCATACACATCCCAGTCATGACGTCACACACACATCCCCACCCAGCTCTATTCTTAATCTGATTTGCTGGCCGGGCCCAAAAATTTCAGAAGCGCCGAAAATGGCGCGATCTTAATAGATGATGCACTAGATTTTAACCTTAAAGGGTTGTTCCTCGCTACAAAAGATTGGGTTTTAATTAAAAAATCTTTAAAAAACAAGCAGCTTTGCAATATATGTTCATTACAAATGTCCTACTGATTTTGACTAGCCCTGTTAGTATTTTCTACATCATTCTCAAGTTTTCTATATTACAGACCGTTGATTCCTTATCTTACTGCGTCAGGTCTGTATGACTCACTACAGGTCAGGGGCAGAGAGCCCCTCCCGCACAGAATGCTTCTGTGGTGCAGGGGGGGGAGGGAGGACTCTGGCTTCTATGTCCGTGCTGCCTGGATTAACACTGTGTGTGCCTGCTTCCTCCTCCTCTCTACACAGATCGATGTGACAGCAGTGACCCTGTCTGTTACATAATCATGATATGTCTGTGGAGCTGTAACTATAATAATACTATACAGATCAGGGGGGCTTGTGAACATTCATGCTGTGCTGTACTAGGGACACATCCGAGTAAAAACTTGCAGCTTCCCTGCCCTGTTCTGAGAGGGTTTGTTTGTTGTTGCTGGGGGATGTGGAGATATGTAAGCTAAGCAAGAGGGTAATGAACGCTTGCATCCCCTCTGCTAATTAGCAATCAAGACCTCTCTAGGCAGGCACACACAGGGTTAACTCTGGCATCAAACCCCCACGCGCCCCCCCCCCTTGCTGTATGAAGTTCAGGGGGATAGCCCGTTCTGAGGGGAGGGGGGGGAAGAGGGGGGGAAGAGGCAGACAACAGCAGCCCCTCAATTTA